>JAQFYC010002468.1:0-25458 GCA_034694165.1 Tomocerus mixtus
CTCCGTTCGGTTGTCTATTACGTGCACTTTTTACTTCAATCGAGCACCTAATGCGGGACACGTGAAAAGGTCTATTAAAACCCCCAGTTTCCAATTACCGACACCCGATAAAATGTTAGCACCTGAAATTTATTTTGAGTCTTTTTAAATCCCAGGACGGTACACTCCAATCCCTGAAGAATAGTTACTATTACCCAGCTTTTTGTTTCTGTTGACTCTTTTCTAAAGAAAAGTTTTTGCCACACCTGCTTTTTACGTCCGAGTCCGAAAAGTCCGAAGTACCCTTACTCCACTCGGTTGGACAAGTTGGACTTAAGATCCGTGGCCTGCATGCTAAAAACTTAGAAATTTTCCGACTGTTAACACCGGTGCTAACATTTTTGGTGTTAACATTTTCGGTGTTAACATTCGGAATATTTTTGTCCTTTGAAATATTTCACTATCTAGGTGTTAACACTTTCGGTTTTAACATTTTATAATTTTTGTTTATGGTGATTTGATACCCAGTTTACTCTGGGGATTTGGTGCTCTGCTAATAGTAATGAATACCTATGAATATATGAACAAAATCACGCAACCCCTTCCGTGATCCATAAACCTAAACACAAACCAAATATGGCCATGTGTGTGTAATTTATGCTCAAATGTGAGTATTTCTAAAATGATTGGACACACGAGTTTATTTTGCATGAGGGTTTTGCCATAGTTATGCAATCTAAATCAAGCAAAAAATCATAACCATGTATTTCCATATGGATACCCAAAGAAGATATTATTCTCTGATCCTGATCTCTTTCAATCATTCTTTAAAATTTTTCCTATAAATTGTTACTATTTTTTGACCATTCGGTATTCTGAATATATATCTTGATTCTTGATTCAAAAATGCTAATATAATTTTAATTGAAATATTTTTGGCTTTAGGAATATTGTTATATCTGTTGCTCCAAGAACTGCAAGCATTATTCTAACCACTCAACTGCCCTCACGAGCCAAAGGGACTGCAAAACTTGTTTTACATGCAGCAGAAAACATAATCCAAATGTGAAGGTTGTATTTGTATCATCTCTGATACATGTCATATTCAACAGGTAGCAGCATAGCAAGATAAAAGAAGTCTGTAATATGGATCTCTGTTAAAGCTCAAAGAAATAAGAAACACGTCGATCGCGTCATATGTACCTACATTGTAAACCTCACAGCTAATTCAACTTACATGAAATATAATACGAATACGCTCGACTCAACTGGTAGACAGGTACGTACACAAACAACTAACAAAAACAATGTTTCAAAATGCTAATGATGAAATAATGGGATTTTTAATGACATTTGATAATATGGGGCATGTAGATTATAAAATGGTTAAAATGTAACTTTAAGCTTAGCGTAGATAACTCTAATATACTTCAAAGTACATACATAATTAACATCAGTTTTCTTTGGGAGGGTATTAAGTTGACATTTTAGCAGTACACACTGACGGTTCTAACGTGGCAGCAGTTTTTTACCTACAATTTATTTATTTAGGTACAATGCTTTCGGGATTTGTACATTCAAGATGGTGTTCTGATTTTAGTACCTGTACTTACAAGCGATCCACGCTCCCAAGTGTTTAAATGAATTTAATACCCTAACAAATTGCAGTAGATCAAAGCAAGGGCAAAAAATAATTAAATGTTTCGAAGATTCGGTTCGGTAGCAATTTGTTACTTGCATGCAACAATTTGCATTGTAGTGTAACATTTATGAAAGTGCAGTGCATTTCGTCTATGAGGATTTTTTTTTTGGGGGGGGGGGTTCTTATATAGATGGCTTAAACAGTCAGTAAAAGAGTTCAATATACAACAAAAGATGAAGTTCCCAAAGTTTATACGTTTACAATAGTCCTTATACATTTTCCTTATATTAAGTCCAAATTCACATGGTAGGTGATTGTAAAATATTATAAATTATTGTTAAATAGTTTCTATAATCCCATATAACCATTTTTTGGAACAAATTTGCGGAAAATCCGTTCCGTAATTCCGTATAGGGATTTATTTTAGCATTTCACTTCTTAGTTAGTATATGTAAACCAAGCAGAGGGGAGAGGCTCTAAAATCCGTTCTATGTAGGGTAATACTTCGTACGATCCTTATAGACGAAATGGACTGTATTATAGAAGGCTGTCTCATTCTCGGGTTTTGGTCTTGGTCTGCTTTGACCTAACTCTGAGTAAAACTCTTGAAAATTCAATGAAAGGCAGTAGTTTAGTATTATGTAGTAATGCAGACTGTGCATATTATTCCCTACGCGTACATATCGAGTAACATAACTTGTGCAGGCCACCAGGTAATATAAAATATATATTAAATAGGTATAACCTTTAGAAAAAGCCATATAAAAGTTATCAGTGTTGTAAGTTAATCCAAGTCTTACTTGGCTTATCACTGTAAGTTAAGTGTAAGTTGTAAGTAATTGTAAAATAATATGCGGTATGCATGTTGATTGTATTTTACATAGGAATATAACAACCTAAACCTAAGCAATGCCTCTATATTATAAACTAGCCTGTGTGCATTATAAAATAAGGAAGATACAGATAGATGTAATAGAGAGCAGAGCAGAGTCCTCAACTCAACGGCAGAATGTGAATGTAATTGTAAATTGTAATGTATGAGAAGAGAAGACCGGGCCAGGCCATGCCATGCCAGGCCAAGCGAGTTATATGAGCAGGTGGGGAAGTGGCCAATCACAAACACAATCTGCAAAAATTCCACCTTCTTCTATTCTATGCTGTAGGCGATCTAATCCTTTACTCCTCTGCGAAAAAAAAACTCCGGCTCTCCGGTTAATGTCTGCATAGGAATACGAAAAGCGAAACTAACTTACATTAAGAACGAAAGCAAAGCCAAGCAAGCCAAAGCTGTGTAAACTTGATCATTACGTTGCATGGAATGGTATTACCTGTCTTATATTGTATTTTGTATGTATATGACTATGTGTTTAAAGTTTAAGCATTGTATACATTAACTAACTAACCTGTATATAATATATAATATTATTATGTGGGTAGGTATTAGTATTAAAAGAGTAACTACTATGTAACTAGTATGTTTTAAATAGGGTATATAAAATAGCTTGGTTTTGGCTTTGGCTTCGTTTAGCTTGCTTGGGTAAAGCCAAGCAAAGCCAAATCAAAAATCGAGACGAATGTACTTGCATAAGTCAAGTCAAGTCAGGTCGTATGCGATAATTCTTCTGTCTGATTCTGAATCTAGGATTTAAGTTGCTTATATTACAATTTACGTTTACAATATATACATATCATACAATACACAAGCCCCCTTTTCTTGTTTCTTATTCCTTTCTGTTTCAATATATGTAACCAAACCACTTACACTACGTTAGATATAGTAGAAGTATTTAAAATTCATGAATTTACGCTGCTCTTGACTCAAACTAGCAACTAGAGTCTCTATTCTCTAATTCTCTAATCTAAAACGATTATATTCTCAGTCTGACTGAACCGAATAGGTTGTTCTTGCGGCTCAATGAAAGTTAGGGGGAAAATCCGAAAGATATTTCATTCAATTCGGATCGGGTTAGTTTTAAATTATAGGATTTAATTTATTTGCCGTTTACATAAGTAGATCTCCAAAGCGAAGCCAGTTAGAAAGGAAATAAATTAGAAAAACTCTCAAAATCTGTTCTAATTACAATTGTTTATAAAGAGAAGAATAATTGATGATATTATTCTACTTTACAAAATACATGTTGTGTTTTATGTACATTGTAGAGAAATAGAAAGAAAGTAAGATAAGGTTGTGATTATATTTAAAGAACGAAGCAATTCAATTTAACATTATTGTGCAGCATACAGCCTACGCTTACCTGCTGCCAGTCCAGGCCAGACATCGAATTTAATCGAATCGTGTTGGTTGTGATTTTGCATTATAATTAAAATATACAGAAGTTAGGCAGGACAAGTCAGGCCAGGACAGGAAGCTTAGTTGATAGTTAAATTTTCCTTGAAAGATGTCTATCTACAGTTGTATGTGAATAAGGATGTAAAATTGAAGTAATTCATGATTGTATCATTTATTTATTCACACGTCTAGTCTTCAAAGAAATTTTAATTGGCCAAGTGTCACTGTGTCATCATCGATGTTGTCTCCTATGTTGGTGTAAGTGAAGTGTGTGGAAGTGACGGAGACGGTGAGGAAAGCAAAAGCAAAGCACTCGATTCAATTGGATCCTCAAATCAGCGCAAGGAATACAAAAACAATATCGTGCAGTTCTCTTGTTATATAATTTATATACTGGACTGGAATTGTGGAAAGGAGCTGGAGCTTGTGGCTGCTGGAGTAAAGTGAAGGTGCATGCATGCGGTTCTGCTGGTTCTAATTTCCATTGCGACACGACAGCTGGACTAAAAGTGACTACTACGGAATCCTGAATGTTGGCAGTGTGAATTCTGTTGTGCTGCTGGATTGAAAGTGGAATTGAAAGAGAACGCCAGCTAAGCAAAGGAAAAGCGAGACGAAGTACGAAAAAGGTCTAGCAAAGCAAGAAAACATAACAGCTGCTCCGAAATTTGAAGGACCTCAGAGCTGGAAGAATTGCTGGAAGGATTCTGATCCAAGTCTCCTCTCTGTGTCAAAGTCAAAGCCAAAAAGTCAAAGTCAAGGTGTTAATTGCTCAAGGTGTGTTTTCAAGTTTCTTGTTTTGTTGTTAGGCGAGTTTATTAGAATTCCAGGACTGTACTGTATTGGACTGTCATTGACTTGACTTGACTTGACTTTACTGTCTAATATAGAAATATAAAGCGAACACGTTGATCCCACTGCTCTATCTTTTTAATCGATATCTATATCTATTTATTTATCTCCTGGACTTGACTGTCAACCTTGTTGGTTAATTAGTACTACTATATCTAGTATGTTAGTATTTAGTATTATATAAATAATATATTTATAGCAAGCAAAGCATATTGTTTGCGTGTGTATGAATTAGGTTGAAGTTTCAAGTACTATAAAGGTAGAAAAATATATGGAAAATGCAAGTTATTGAAAGCTGTTGACGTATTTATGTAGGAAAGGAATTATAGACAATAGATTGTAAAGCAGACAGACTTAACTTCAACTGACGTGGAGTAGACTGGACTGGAACTGGACTTTTGCGAACAGATTTAGTCAATCCATAGCGAAAGCGAATAATTTCCTGCTCCGGCTGTTAGGATTTGAATTTTTGCAGATTTTATTTTGACCGTGAGTTGTTTTTGTTTTTTAGTTTGTTAAAGAAATGGACTACCTTTCCAGCGTGGGCCTTGAGCCCCAATTAGCCATCCCCGTCGTGGGTGTTGTGCTCTTTGCTGTTCTAGTTTATATTTTCGGTTTCCAAAAAACAGAAGAACCTAGCTACGAACATTTGGCCGTACTCCAGTCCAATTATAAACCAAAATCAAGCAGTTTAAAACCGAAAAGCTCATCTGGAGTCTCGCAGGCGAGTAAAAGTTCGAATGCTACAAAAACAAAGCCGATTTCCAATGGTCATGTTGTACAAGATAAGGAAAAGAATGGCTCTGTCAAAAATGGAAAAGTTTTGAATGGACTCAATAAGGAGAATAAACCTCCACAGAATGTCAAAAATACGCCCCCAGCCAAGAAGGATAAGAAACCGACTGCGGTGAAACCTGCCGATTTTGAAGAAGGTATGCTATGATCAATGAGAATGAGAAAGCAAAATTATATTTACGTTTAATGTTTAGCTCCCATATGTTCCCATTTTTTGTCTATATTTCTCAACATTCCAGGTTACTAATGGAATTATCTATTACTGTTCAAGATTATAGTGCAATTTTCTAAAAAATAATTCTGCTATGTTTCAAAATTTAAAACAATTTTTTTAACTTTCTGATAATGCTTGTTATTTTCTAGGAGATTGGATCCAAGCTGTTTCCCGTAAGGACAAGAAAAAGGTTGTCAAGAAGGACAACTCTAAATCGTCTCCCCGCAAGGAAAATGTCTCAACTCCTGATGTTGATGAAGCATGGGAATCTTTGGTTTTGAAGGAAGTCGAATCTTCCCAAGTTCAGAACCAAACTACACAAACGACCCCTTTGCCATCACCTGAGAAGAAGGCCGCAAAGAGCTCTAAGGCTACTACCACGGCTAAGGATTCTTCTTCTGCATCTTCTGCTGAGCCTTCTCCCAAGAAACAGCCTAAGGCTGAGAAGAAAGCTGAAAAGAAAGCACCGGAAGTCGTGAAGGAGGAAGAAGTAGTTGTCGAAGTGAAGACACCTGCTAAGGAAAATGAGTCGCCTAAAAAAGTTGTTGAAGAACCTGTCGTGTCTGAGGATCCCAAGAGTAACGTTGCTTTTGATGAAATGGCTGGCAGTAAGTAAAGATTTTTTGAAATTCTACTTCACTTTTGTAGTGGGATTTAATATTTCGGTGCAATTTTCTAATAGTCCATGATTTTTATACAGATTTTGCGATTTTAATGCAATTTTCTAACATATCTCTAATATTTATAGTACACTTCAAGATTTTTATTATGCAATTTTCTTAAATTATCAATACTAATCAAATTCGGGCGCAATTTCCCAATATTTATCATGATTTTATGTAGTAATAATTAATATATTGTTTTGATTTAGCTGCCGATACATGGGAAGAGGCTAAATCTCGTGGAACCAAGAAACGCCGCTCCAGGAGAGACTAAAAGTTAAAGCTCGTAATTTTACTTACCTACATTATAATTTGACCACACCATATTTAGCTAATCCGCTACTTGTTGTGCGCAAAGTACTTTATCAGAATTCTGATTCAATTCAAGTCACGTACACAAACTAATGTATTCTTAAAGAAAAGTCAACTGAATGCTAGCAATTTCTACTTTCGTGTACTGTTTTCTGAGTTTTCTCAAAAATTTAATAGTTAATACGAACCAAAAACAAATATTATATGTATGATAATAATTATAATAGAATATTATACATCACTACAATATTGCTAAATTAGAAGCAAAAGGAAAAACAAAAACAATCCAATACTTATAGATTTACCGGTAGAGTCGATATATTTACTAAAATCAAAATCTATACTTTGGGCTAATGTCCATGTGTAAATTGAACGAGAAAATTATTGGCATTGTTGTAGTTGTGCTACGAATAGAATTTCTCCTTCAAAAGCCCTCCATCAACATAATACGTATATTAAACACATTCCTTTTCATTGATAATAATTTAATTAATATTTATAAGTATCCAAACCTAAACATATCCAAACATCATGACAAATATCTTTCGTCATTCCTTCGTCGGCCTTACTTTAAGATCAACATACATAATTAGCTGTAAATGGTAAAAATCAAACGACAAAGTCTTTCCCCTATTTTACTCGTAAAGCCATACCATTTCTCTCTCCTGACAAAAATCTTTTGTTCAAAAAATGGTAACAAACAATTTACTTTTGAATTATGAACTTTTTACAGTCTATTTGAAAGTTGAACTGTTTACATATAAATACTCGATATCCGAGTTTAAATCTATGTAGCATATTAGAAAAGAAAGTGATTTTGATGGGACAGTGACATAGGCGCATAGGTGGGTGGTAGCAAGAAAACTAACAAATGCAGATAATTCGCTGGAACTGAAAACGTACAAGGAGTACAAATAAACAATAGTAAAAAGTAAAAGAATTGAAAATATACTTCTCAATAATTGTCAATTAGTATTATATAGCAAAGAACATGAACTCAATAATGTTGTATATTGTAATTGTACACTGTCAAAAAATGTGCCATTCACTTTCTAATTGACTTCTGTTAATTATTTGCCTAAAAAGCACGTAGTGAGTTATAGCAATTATAATTAGCGTAATTATCGCATTTGCTATTCATTCATCCCTCTGGGGAATGTCCGTATGTTATTTTAAGGCAGGTTTGCGATTAACATCAATCAACTAGAATGACAGCGGTTGAAAAGAGGATATCATTATGAACTGGCCTGGCCTGACCTGACTATAATTAATAGACAGATTTTTTCATAGATTTTATAAATTATGAAGGAAGTGGGAGTAGAAATGAAGGGTCTGGACTTTTATTCGTTTGCTCATATCGTAAACGGAACAGAAATAGACAAAATTAGGGGACCCTTGCATTTATTAATTTATAAATGACCGTACTATACTCGAGACTGACTTTTATAGTTACCTAACTTACCAACCTACTTATAGTTTATATTTTCCATCTAAATACTAAATACATGAAGGTGTACCGTGTACCTAAAGGTACAGAAAGACGACACGGTATAGATAAACTTTTAATTGTGAGAAATCTGTAACTACATTTTTGGATTTTCCATTCTCATATTTTTCCTATCCTTATCCTAAAAGCATTTTGAATTTTAAAGGTCTGTTCGTTAGATAATTCTGTTGCAGAAATAATATATGGACATTCCCCTAGCATTTATCTTCAGGAATTAGGAAAATGAATGATAAAGTGTTCAAAATCTTTGTAAGTAAGCAAAATGTGGGTCATCATCACATCAGTATCAATCACAACGTTATTTCTTTACCTCTATCCCTTTGTCAGCATGTCAGCACTTTCTTTGAGACTAAGTAGAGTGTAAAAATTATGAATGAGGGTAAAGTACATGCTACAGCTATACAAACACTACCATACATGCATTGCATGTTGCGTGATCAATGATTGCACTTGCTTAGACATGCACTTATAAATTATATCTAAATGCCCAATGCCAATGATGGATAAGTATAGGTATCGTGAATCGGGAACAGTTTCAGAAAAAAATTAGTTTTGGATGCTACGTTCAGTACATAGGGAGCTCATTAGATAATTAAATGTATTATTTGCAAAGACAGATAAATATCGAGGAAAACTGTCTTACAATAATATTAAGGGGACCTACCTATATGAAAGTATGTATAATCATTTAGATATCTTTTTCTGTGCAATTTCTGCTACTTACTACACTAACATGCATCAGCAACATCCTGTCTTGTATAATATGCTGTACACAGTATTATTCTATGCATACGTGGATTTGTTATATATAATTGTGCACTTGTATCCTTGCATGTAGTGAATGCGTGCTGTTGATATTGATTATGATTAATTCACTAAATGATTTTTATGCTATTGCGTATCACATCAGTATCAGTTGATTTATCGCCAAGTGTAGCATTACTTTCTGCCCTAACTAACCCTAACCTAACTTAAATGATACAACTTATCCATTTATGTATGACATTTGGCATTGCATGATAAATTGATAATGAAAAAATTGTGCAGCTTTTTGAAATAGTTTAAAAAGATAAGCTTTTTGACCTTATGACACCTTAAAAGCAAAACCAAACCACCTTTGCGATGGCTATACCGTAATCTGTAATATTGTTTTGTATGTAATGCAATGTACTTTAGGTACTTGGAAAAAGTCTGAATTCAACTTAAGAAATCTTCCGCTCATTACCTATAATTATAACTTTAACTATCAAATAAACCTGACATATTAACATTAATTACAATTTACATTACCTATGTAAACTATATTCTAGGACGAAACGAAATTAGAATGTGAGAAACGTATCTTTCTTGTGTGGACACTGTGACTGTGAACAGTATGAATGTTACATGTTTTTCTTGGAAAAAATAATATACGAAAGACATTTATGAGGAACCTACCTATAAGGGGTACCTAGTACCTACTATCTACAATATTTCATATTCAGAAAAATATTATATAGGTGCGTGCTTAATAATTCAATAATTCTTGACCTGTCTACACATTTTGACAACATACCCTTTTACAAAATACAAAAAGAAAGCCAAATGAGTGTATCTTTGCTACAATGTAGTAACTATATAGAAGTCTTGTGAAATTATGGTTATAAAAAGTAGTTCCTGCCATGCATGTCATGTCATAGAACCTGTATGTATGTAATCATTCTAATCATGTAATACTGTGTGTGGTAGTGGTGTGTGTTGTGTCATAAAAATTAGTACCGTCACCATGTGCGAATGTGTGCTTGGTTTTGTTTGGAACGTTAAATTGAAGTTGACAGTGACGTTGACGTTGACATATTACGAATTACTACCTCAACTGCGTAATAAGTTATATAATAAGCCACGTTTTAGCATAGATTCTATAATTAGACTCGTACGTATGCAAAGTAAACAGATATTGATATGTATACAGTTAATTGCAGTTTGTGTACTGTATTAAGTAAGATGTGTGGGTGGTTAGGGTTTACGTATGGCTGGGTAAATCGGTGCAATTTAAATTCCCAAAATCTGTTTACTATTATTGTCAAGTCAAGTCAGGCATCGAAAAAATTTGACAATTTGGAAAATAGGGGAGGGGGCGTGGCGACTTTTGAAAACTGGATGATTTCTTCATTTAGCAAATGGAGAAGTAATATTGCAATTAGCAAGGGTCCTGGCTAAGAGTGAAAGTAAATTTTTTTCGGTGCCTGATTCTTGTACATAGTTACAGTACCTAATAAATAAGAAACTATAAAATATTATAAATAAGTAATGGAACTGGATTAGAAAATAAGTGTGGTGTGGTGTGACCTGCAAACCTTTCTTAGCTATGATGATAATCTTTAAATGCTTAAAATAAACCTAATTTAGGTCAAATTGATAAAGAAATAGATTTTGACCCGTATACTTGTAATTGTAATGTAGAATGTAGGTAGTTAATGTATGTACTATACCTAAATACATAATATGAAAAAAGAGATTTATAAATCTTAGTGTAGTGTACACTGCATACTGTATTGTATACCTTTATTAATTTAATAACTATACTGATGAATGACTATAACTCTGAGGAGACAAATGCGTAACCGATCTGTGGTAAATCCTTAAAGTTGCATCATATTGTTGACACTTCCATAAATACAAGTCCCCTATCCTAACCTATATCTAATTAACCTAATTAATTCATTACAATCTATATACGATTATTTCAATCAAACTTCTATAAATGACTATCAATGTTATAAATGAATGTATACAAAAACTGATAATATTAGCATTACTATACAAATATTTAAATAGTATACATATTATAGGCCATAGATAATTAAATTACAAATACAATACAAAGTATAACAAAGGTTATGAATTATTGAAATTAGTAGTACACAGTACACTGCAAAATACATACGTACGTACGTATACCGATATATGCTAAAGGTAAATAAAATCTTAACTATGGTTAAAACGTAGGATTTAGAATGCCCGTAGCATAATTGAGACAAAGGCAGGACAATCGGTTTTATTAATTATCAATTATGTAAAGTAAACTAATTAATTTTGTTTGTATACGTACGGAAGAAAGTAGGAGAAAGTACAGGGGGCAAGGACGGACGTTTAATTTAATCTTTTTGTAAATTGTACTGTGATATTCGTTGTCTTGTAATTACCTACATCACATCATTATGATCAATCAGCCTTTTTATATTATCACACCTTAAAATTAAACAGTATACGAAATAATTAATTTTATAATTAGATCAATTGTGAAAATATATCACACACATCACATTAATGAAGAAAATGTAACCAAAAATTTTGATTAATTATGTTTAGTATTTTTGTTCGGCTAGAATCGGCCCGATTTGATTTTTATAAGTAGAGAAGGTGATGAAACGTAGTCTTTCGAGGTATTGTATTCATTTACATGCCTTTTTGTTGTCGAAACAGAAATCACATCACAAATGAAGTGCAAAATATGTATCTTCTAGAATTTAATTTACGAAATTGTTACGAAAACCCTAATATTTAATCTGCAGCAGGTCTAATTTTACTAATTATATAACAAAATATGTTAAAAACGAAAATTTACATCACAGCTTTTAGTTAAAGGAAAATGGTTAAAATATTTCCTAGGAAGATTGATGCTCATAAAGCTTAGTGCGGAGGACAGCTAAAATTCCTCAAAAATTTTCTGAAATCTGTAATTGATCGTTAAATTAGTTAATTGTCTATGTATTTACAGGTTTAAGGGAATAATTATTGTAGTTTACGAATGCATGTGGGAGAATTTGAGTGATTACTTGATAATTTAGCCTTTAACTACGTTTTAAGATTTAATTTAGTGATTTAGCGTAAATCCACGAAATCCGCGTACATACGTACCTTAAATAATGTTGTTTGTTATCGTATATTGTTGAGAGTTTTCCCAGTCCACTGTGTTACTGTTAAACTTGAACATATACCTGGTGTATACTTACATACAGACGTAATAATATAATGGGGGGACTCAAATCGCTTGATATTTGCAATATCGCAATGTACAGTATATAAAACATGGTCTGATTGGTGGATTGTGGATTTGAATGTCGTTTTCCGTCAATTAGATGATTAACCAGTTTTTTAATCAGTATTTTGCGTTACCACAAATATCCTGGGATTTGAATCCCCCCAATTATAATAATAATAAATAAGTAAAGTATGTATTATGTATTACATAATGGTTGCGGGATGAGGGAACTACTATTGATAGACTAATTGTAGCCTAAATATTCGTAAGATGATATTTATAATGGATAATTTACAATTTACACGTGAACTTTGAATGAACTTGTTACTTATCGTGGAGAAAGTTGTTTTGGCACTTTCTCCTGGTACAGATAACATTGTCTCGTCAAAAGAATGAACACATGGTGCTAGTAAATTAAGTCACAGAGCCTCCGTTATAATTCTCAAGGTTTTAATTCGTGCAAAACACACTTCGTGAAGCAAATATCGGAAAGTGGTAGTCGATCATCCTTTTTCTTGAAGAAAGAAAGTGTTTGCAAAGTTTTAATTGCGAGAAGGAGCTCTGGTGACATGATAAATAATAAATTAGTCTTTTCCAGTCAAGTTTGCTTACTCTTTTGCTAGGTGTCGGTGTCTGTGTGGGGATTTTGGGGAATTGGGTTTAATAATAATAGTCGTTAAAGGTTCAAGGTGTATGTAGATTATTGGGCTAATTTATTATTTAAATTTTTTTAACAATTACATAAGGGAAAGCTAAGAAATGACACACGTAGTTTTTGGAGTAAGTGGGCGAAAGTAACTTTCGTGCAATGCAATCGTCAGGTCGATCGTCGAGTCGATCCTTTGTTAAAGAATGTAACAAATAACTCAACAATGTTAGTTTAAAGTCTTTACGAGCTTTAACTCGCTAGCTTTATTTCTCTGGTCAATTGGATTAGAAGGAAATTGATTAAAATCATCAATCGAAAATAGGAATGTCAATTATCAATCATTTAAATTTCAAGGTTATTAATTTATCGTCGGAACCAATCATCACTCGGCTATATTTTTGGGAAAAGGGAAAATATTTTAAATCTGACTGAAATTTCAGCCAATCGTCACGTGGACGTCAGACGTCACTGATATTGACTTGACTTTGACTCAACTGATTAATGATAGTTAAAAAGCGTAATAAAATTAATATATAATTGTGTAGTGTTATAGAAAATAAGTAATTGTCAATTGTAAATCGTTATTATATATTCGGGTCGATGACTTGACACTTGACTCACTTGTTGTCCATTGTCGACTGGTCTGGTGTGGTGTTGTGGGCTGGTCATTGGTTAGTTTTTTGGTGATGAGGACAATCTGGGATAGAAAATACTAACTAAATAAAGTTAACAATCATTATAGACTTCATAATCAACGAATAGTAAATAATATTTAAATTAATTACAGATTCATCTATCATCTAAGATTATCCTGAAGATAAGTACACTGTACACTACAAACAAATGAATGATGTCAATAAATAAATGTGTAGACATAATTATTTATTAATTATTGTCTCTGGTCTCTAAATGTATTTCCGTAGTGTAGGTGTAGTGTAGGTTAATTGCTACACTTTATAAAATACTTCTGTACTTATAAATGAATATATATATAGTTACTGTGTAATAATGTAAATGTAAAATAATTATTATTCTTGCTGTACCATGTATGTATTACTATTTTAATTAATGGTTATTCTACTAATTATAGAAAATTTGGAACTTTTCGATTGGCTAACAAAGCTTAATGTTTAAAAGTAAAAAATACGAATAATTAAGAAAATTATCAATCAATGTTAAAAATATCCTTGTCTGTATATGCTTAAAGAAATAGTTGTGTACTATAAACTAATTAATATATTTTGGGTATAACTGGCTTGGCTAATTAATGCGGTTGTCATTTTTGACAAGAGGAGGAGATAATGAGGAATGATCAGTTTTTTCTGTCCTGGCCTGTCCTACTTTGAAGAACTGTTTAGATTAGAGCATACTAAATGTAATTGCAACCTATAATTCATAATATGTATGTACATATAAAATAGTAAATGTAGTTTACAAATCTAAGTATAAAATCTGTTAACAAGTTGACTTTGACAGCTAAATACTTTACGTAAGTAAATTGTATGTACAATGTACTACTTATAATAAAAATAAGAAAAAACTAAAAAAATGTAAAGAAAACGAGAAGATTGTGTGGGCGCTACAAGGTTTTGAATTTTGAATTACTTGAACTTTTGTCTCCCCCTTAATAAAAATGGAATTGCTCCATTTAAATAATAAAATAAGGTTTAGCCTTTTGCCATGAGTTAATGAGTAATGAATGAAAATCAATTTACCGAGTGAAAGTTTCAAGTTTCAATGCAATTACTATTACTATTAACTAATTGTTAATCATTAATACAATACTCTATTTAAATGAGATGAGATGACGATGAGTGTAATGCTCTGGTCTGATTGTAGTTAAATATTTAATTACAAAGAAGTTAATTATTAAAATAATGATTTTCTTTTCTTGGAGTTTAGAGTGTTGTCTGTCATGTCACCAATGGGGGTTTCGGCTTTTGGGTGGGACCATGAATATCTTTGAACTTTGGCATATTTTGTTATGCTTTCACCTGTACTTTCACTTCTTTCTTATTCATTATAAGAGAGAAAGAGAACGTTAATTTGCTCTTCTGGTTGGTTGGTATTGTGTTTTGTTTTGTTGAGGTGAGTGTTTGTGTGCTCAAATAGTAATTACGATAAATATCAGATTTAGATGTATCTTACTCAAATTGTTAATTAGTGTTAATTATTCTTTAGCTAATTGTTGTTGTAATGATTTGTATAATAATAATTCATTTTGGAGGATGTGGATGCGAGAAGGTGAAAGATTAGCTAATCCACACTTTTCGTTGGCTACGTCTTACTTGTTTAGAATGAAACATAGTAAATAAATGTTATGATTTCATTTGAAATACAATCTTGCTTTTTGTGTGTGTAAAAAATACAATTACTATTACATAATAATAATGAACTATCAAGTTTAAAGTTTACATTTAGTTATAATATAATCTAACTGCATTATTAAGTATGTTAAATATTATTATGTCATTCAATTCTGTGTAAATTCTTGAATAGTGACAGTTGGTAATAAAATCATGGTGTAATCTCCATTAAAAACAGGGTTTCGAGTTTGCAGTTCATTTATTCCAAATTGCTTAATATATTTTTCATAAAGTTTTAACATAGTATCTTTTTCATATATTTTTTTTACATTTTTCATATTTTAATGCATTTCCATATTAGCTAGACACTGACATATTACATATCAATAAATTTCTAAATGACAATTATAACCCACAATCATTCATATAGGGATATAGATTAAGACAAATGATTTAACGCATTAAGTATTGACTACAGGGCACAGGGAAACTACAAGAAAACGTGGACTTAAAATGAAAGGGCCTGTGAAAGTTTTAGATCACATTTCTGTATAAAAAGAGAAAGCAATTTTAGTATTCCATTTTCACTGGGCACTGTAGAGATCAGGCCTGGGCCAGATATCTTTATTTATATACAGAATGGCAGATAAGATGCTACATATACTTTCACCATTCAAACAAGGTATTAATTTTGCATCACTTTACTAACTGCATTTTTAATATTTAGATACAACAATTTTATTTCTAATTTTATATACTTTTCAATGTAATCTTTGCAAAGGTGCAGACATTCCACACTAAATATATAATACTACCATACTATTTTGGGGAAAATAAATCTGTTATTAATTGCTAGCAGTATTTTTATTAAAACAAAGTGCAATTTTATTAGCAGGCTAATAATGGTCTGGCATTACTTTCCCTAATTATAATTCTGAAAACTAACCCAAAGGAAAGTAATTTGAAAGATTTTCAGGTGGAGTAGAATTTTACTTTATCACTAACTCGTGACCTGCTTTTTGTGCACATCTATAAGATTTCTATTATATAATACTATTTAAATATAAGTATTTATAGTATGCAATGTACTTGGATTAATTTATTCTATTATATTTACTATATTTACCACAGTCAAAAGTCAAAGGAATATAGAATTCTTTTATCTTCTAGGATCTGCATAAAGTGATGCTTTCACTTTTACTTTCACCGTTTAGTCTGTAATTTATGAACAAAGATCTTGCTACAACTAGTAGTTTGACAACAATATTATCATAGTTGATATTTAGGACAAAGATGAAATACTAAAGTTATTATTATTGTATAGTATATGTGAAAGTGTAAATATTAGTTATTGATATAGTTAAGGACATTTTACGTTCTTATTCATATTCAGATGCACAGGGATATGATGCTGACATTTACTCAGACGTCTCAATTTATGGTTTGATTTGCCTTTTTCCATGTAGCGGATGTTCACAGTAAAATGTCAATCAATAAGAATGGATATCGCTTTCCCTTATGAATTTTTGTACTTTCTTGATTCCTGCCAAATCTTGACTTTCTTTTATTCATATTCTTGCTATGTAACAAGCAGCAATTATAAAAAAGGACAGATTTGTTGACCAGAATTTTTCGGAGTATTTGTTTTTCAGCGTAATGCAAATTAAGACAGTTATTGACTATCGCCTATTCTCATAGACCTCTTCTTCTGTATCCGATGGCACTACTCCCCATTCTTGTTGCTGCATCATTATACCCTGTCAGAAATTAAAAAATAACCATGTCAGACAAATAATGATTAAAAAGTTTCAATGGTGTAATTTTTATGGCTAATATTATTTAAACACATTACAGATTTTGACACAAAAATTAACTACTCGTCAACAGAAAAACGATAGGTACCTATTTATTGTCCCACAAATGACAAATGTTAATGAAACGAGGAAAAGTACCCGTTTAAAGTAACGATATTTTTTTTATACTTTTAAGGTTTTTCAAATCATAACATAGTATAAAGCTTGGGAGACCTATACTTTGGAGACATTCTTTCACTTACTTTGTTGCTAAATAAATCAATTTGTGATAAATTAGAGGAAAATGGCGCTAAAGTAAGTGTTTAAGTATTAAACCAATTTTGAATCCAGTTTAAATATTTTTTTTACCTTTTTCAAGTAGGAAAGATGTGTAAGTACAGATTCCTTAGGAGAATCATCAGATGAATAGAGCCAGCGAACGCAATTATTTCTCGCGGACGCCAAAGGATCTTGATATTCTTCATCCAGAGAAGATTCTATACTGTGTTGTTTAAATTTCATCTGATTTATATGATTGATCTCCCTTTGTTTGGCCATTTTATGACCAGGCATATCGTGACGATACATAGTTTGGGTTTGCGACGGAAGTCGGACGCTAAATTCAATTATCCCTTTTTCCGACAATTCACTTTCCCTTGCTGAAAGCTGTGCCTGGACATCGTCATTGGACATCACACTATAAATGAATCTTTCCTGCCGGGCTAAATCACCACTCCCATTTGTTAGAGGTCGGTCCACGGTCATGTATGAAAGATTACTCCTATTACTTTCTTTCGGGTCGATCCTAAAAATAAAAAAATAAACAAATAAATCGAAAATAATTCGTAATATTGAATATTACAGAAACGAATAGTTATACTATTTGAATATAAACCAATTTACCCTACGACAACATCAAATCCTCCAGGGGGAACGTCGTAAAATTCAATTCCGTTGTTGCTATCTTGTGATTCGAGGGATTTTGAATTCGAACTTTCTCGCGTCCCCGTACCAGTTCCAATATCGTTTTCCAGGTCTTCCTTTGTGTTATTAGTGGTTATACTGCTTCCAGTCCCTTCAGATTGTTCAAAAATAGTCGACGGTTTTTTGAACTCTTTGAATTCGGGTCGGGAAGTTACGGCAATATCGATATCGATTCTCGGACCTATAGTTGAATTCGATATTCGACTTCCTGATCGACTCTGAGTCGGAGAATCGCCGATTTCGTTTTGCAAACTGCTCATCCTCCCGAATTCGTCAGGATTAAACCCCATCTGCATTTTTTTTAGTAAGGCGGGGACGGGTGGGGAACTAAGTCTATGATTTTCAAAAGAGGCGCTATTTGAATTTGAATTTTCTGATAATGATTGGGAATGTATTGTAGAAATAGGAGGATTTCGTCCTCCACTAGGTCGAGCTCGGCTTTCTTTTCTTTCGCTAAAAGAGAATTTTCTTTCGTAGGAATCTTCTCCTAGCAAATCGAGAGAATTTGAATTTATTCTATTTTCAAAGGATATTAGAGAATCCTGAGAAAGCACGGACATCGGGGGATTCCTTGTTAGTAATGGATGATCAAGATCGTACGTCATTGGCATTACAGTAGCACTAGGAGCATTTCTTTTCATTTTCGTATATTCATTATGAAGGTCGAGATCGTGATCGTATAGATTTGGGTGATTGGGCAAGGAATTTCTCTTATGATCGTAATGCTTCTCAGGATTTGGAACAGAATTTCTTTTCTGATTTGGATTTTGATTTCTCTTAGGGGATATTGATGATTTTCTCGGAGATTTTTCTTCATTTTTACTAGGTTTAGGAAACGAGGCTCGACTTGTTTTATTTGGTAGCAAGTCACCTTTACCGGCATTTTTCTTCTTAGTTTTCACCAGATTTGGAGGGAGTTCCCCCATATATTCAGAAGCGTAGCTAAGAGCACTCCCCTTTGGATTAATATCCGGGAGGTGTTCGTGCATTGACATAGAGAGATAACTATATTCGTCGAAATCGCCCGCATCCCCAGCGCCAATATCTCGTCGATTAGTTTTACGCACCTGCGCAGGAGAACTGAATCCTGAACTTTCTTCGCTAGTCGGGATATTATTCGTGGGTAATGTATGTCTCCCCAGAGGGCGCCCGCCGCTTAAAGCATTCACATTCCCCCCATTTTTCTTCTGATTTGGATTTTGAGGGGGATTCCTTGACGAAGAAGATTCGGAATTCATCTGCTTCTGATTATCTCTATTGGATTTTCCACTTTTGAGATTAGCATTGTTATTATTTTGACTATTAAAATTTTTTGCAGGAACTTTCGCTCTCATGGGCATTATAGGCCGTGGGGGACTTCCATTTTTTCTAATTCGAATTTGCCGATTGTTAATATTTTCCTCCGACTCGGTTCCAGTGTCCCCTAGGACGATATCATCTTCTCTCCTTTTCATTCTGTCCATTCGCCTTCGAATTCGCTGTTGATACACGGGATCCTTCTCCGATTGTTTCAAATATTGTTTCTTCACTGGATTTTCTCCCCACCGGGGTTTCTCCCCTTTCTTTTTCTTCTTTCCTTCCTTTTCCCTCCCCTTTTCAGTTAGACAGTTGTGACTTCTGTTTTTGGCACTGCTTTTCTCGCTACTGCTGTTCGTTTCCGAGCCTTCCGTTTGTGTCCCAAATTCTTTTGCTGTAATCAAACTCCGACTTCTTTGAAGGGTCGGGGTTAAAACCCTCACAAGCTGTAAATCTTCCGACTCTGTCATAATACTTTGATCGCAACGGGCAGCAATGGTCCGCATGAATTCTTCAGAAGAAATTTCCTCGGACACTTCTTCAATAATATTCGTCATTGACTTGGATTCTCCTAATTCTATTGCTTGCAGAGCTAGACTTTGTCTTCTTGCCAATTCACGCCCAGTGTTATCGTCTACTGATCTCATTATAGGCTTTGTTTTAGACTGAGCGAATTCCTCCGCTCGACTATTTCTTCTTTCATTCTGCGAACTGTTCCTCCTGGATGCCTGTGCCTCCCCACCTTCATTATAATTCGCTGCTAAGCTGTTGCTCTCCTAAAAAATCAAAAAAGGAATCAAAAAGATTTTTTTAAATCGTTGTTCCGAGGCTGCATTCAAAATTTCCTATTTCTGTTATTAATTTACATGTTAAATACAGTGTAAACTCCAAAATTCAAATTACGAAGCATGAAAGCAGCACGACAGCAATTAAAACATGTAAAACTCTTGTAAAATTCAAAAAAATTCCTAAATCCAAGTAAATTAGAAACATACGTCAACATTTTCCTTTCCCCTAGCAGTTTTCCTCCGTTCTGCCTCCAGCCTCTCCAGTTCCAATTGTTGTTGCCTCGCTATTCGCTCTTCCTCGTTCTTTTCTTCCAAGATTTTCTTTTCGCGTTCCTGTTTCAACTTTATCTGTCGTTCCTCCATCTACAATGCAGTTGCAATTTTTTACTATAAAATCTACTCTAAAATTACAATGTATTTACATGCAAAAGATTGCACTGTATAATATTGCAATTTCGTTAATGTAAGAACTAACAATTAAAATTCTCAATGTGCACTTTATAATACTGATAAGTTGATAAGCAGGTGAACTTTACATTTGGAAGGCTCAACACTTCATTTTGTGGCAAGCAATTAATTAAATGAATTGCACTCTTTACTTTTACTATAATGCCTAACTAACGATATAATCTGTATATTAACGGATATAACATTTCCGTTGTATTTTACCATTTACCTATATTACTTACGAAGAAATACTCATTAATACAATAAATCGTATTGTCACATCATTTTATACATGAAATCCGCCTTGAATAGGATTTTTACATCAGAAAGGTAGAACCCAGTAGCAAATGCTACTGAAATTCTTAAGCTTTTAGCCTAAATTAGGTACCCTTGTCCTATCTAGGTATTGTCCCGCATAAAATACATTTTATAGGAAGTTTACACGCTAATTGTTCTCGAAATATACCTAACTATTCCATTTACAATTGTAAACACAGAGAAAATTGGCTCTTACTTGCTTACGAATAGCCTCTTGGTGTTCTAAAGCAGCTTGTCTCTTTTTTTCCTTCTCGGCATAAACATCGGGGTCGCATGGCACATTCTGACCTCGAATAAAAGTCCTATAAAGAATTTAAATGTCAATCCGAACTTAGAATTAGGCATTTGGTCGATATAAAGAAGTCCACAATATATGTTTAGGTATATCTGTATTTATATTTACAAAAAGAAATCAATAGTCTAGTCCAAGCCAAGTCGAGATTTTTTTGTATAATTATTTAAGGTTATATATACAAACACTGCTGCACTGTGGAAAGGAATTCGGCTTACATACCATGCCAAAACAGTTAGTTGGATTTTGATTGAACAGAAGCTACACGCAATATTCTCATTAACCTCACTTTATCAAACGCTAAATCTGAAAGGAGCTAAATAAATGTATATGCAATTATTGCACGTATTCAGAAATAGTAACTGAGTAAGTGGAAAAGTGGAATAACGCAGCACCTTTCACCTCAATACGATGTACACTACGGTGAAAGCAAGAACAGGGGCGTGTAAGCTGGATAGGTAAACCTGGGGGCCCTAACACTCAGGGGAAACGACAAAAAGCAATATTTAGAATAGCATTTGAAAGTTGTTCTCCAAAACGTAATTTCAAAATTATTTTCACTAGTTTTAGTAGATTTTCCAAGTAAAATCCAAAAATCTTTTGCTTAAAAAGAATCAAAAAAATTACTAGAAAACGTTTTGCATTTTTTAACGTTCCTCTAATAAAACTGGTAAACAGTATGCAGTACTAAATCGGTTGTGTGGGAAATAAAAAAATTTAGCCAGGGGCCCACAAAAATATTCTTACGCCACTGAAGGAAAAATTCCATTCTAAAAACTCAGTTACTGTGTAAATGGCAATTGGAGTAGCATTCTATTGAAATTCAGGCATAGCAATTGCATTCCTATTCTGAAGTTCCATTCCCCTAACTTATAACTGTTACTCATAATTTCCCGTTTTCTTTCTGTATAATTCGTAACCCCATATTTACCGTGTTACTTTTACTAATATGCTCCCAATTTAAATCACCACATTTTTCTTCATTCAAAGAATACCTAAAGAATCGTTCCAAATTCACGCTCCTGTAATTTGGAGCAATAGGAAAGATTTTTTATACCTTTCTGAGTTCGGATCATAGCTATCGGGATATCCGACTATGTTTCTCAAATCCACTCCACTTTGACTCGGGCTAAGGTGATTAGTGTTATAAGGAGATGGAGAACGATCTTGTGAATGGTTCCTGTCCATTTCATGGAGACTGGATGGAGATTTGCTATTTTCCATCCTGTGTAAACTTTTCTCAAGCCAAGCGGGTGTGGATTGAGCAGATGGGTCATCATCCCCCCTAGAGGAACCCGGTGGAGGCAAACGTGCATTTTCTGATACAGCTGGCTCCCAAAAATGTCCTACGCCGATCCCCTTATCTCCCCATCTTAAATATCATTAGAAAGTAAGGAAAATAAGGATAACTGGACAATTCTATCCTCTTTTCTGCATGCAACTTCAACCATTAACATCCGTAATTCGTTAAACCTCAATTAAAACTGTTTTAATTTTGTACCTTGGTCGTTCTCTGTCATCCCTTTCCATTTCTCTCCTCATTCTTTGTTCCTCCCGTTGTTTTTCCAGTTCATTCAACCATCGCTCCTTTTCCTGGAGAAAATAAGTGAAAGTAGGTTATGCCTCACTCAACCTATTATTTAACTAATCGCTAATCGTAGAAAATTAGCTTGTGAATAAATTATTACTAGGTCAGTCGAAGCACATTGTTTCTTATAAATAAATAATGAATGAATGACCTAAAGCCTCAATGGATTGCTTTATGTCCCGGAAAATGTACCTTAACTTAGCCGGGTATTACAAGTTGATATGAAATAATGAAACCATTGATTTTTAATTGACTTTCGACTTTTTACTCACCTGTTTTTCTATTTCCCTATAATCTGCAACATGGGATGCATCAATTCCAAACGTAATTGAACTTCTCATTGCTGGAGGAGGGGCATTCCCCATTCTACCCGAATGAGATAAATTCGGGTGACTTCTGCTATTGTAAAGATAGCTGCTTCTTCCGCTGTTATCTCGATGAACTTCTGTCATCGCGTTAATCATGTACTCGTATTCTTGTCGATTGTCATTTTCCGTCAGGATTTTATGAATGACAACTTTAGACTTTCTCTTGGGATTTGAATTCGAATCGTAATTCTTTCCTCGCGTCGGAGAATCATTTTCATCGTAATTCTTCGGTCCACCTTCACTCCTACTCCGGGAAGAGTTTTTATTTCCGGATTTTAAACTTCTCCTTGGGAGATAACCTCTGGACTCTAGTTCATAGTCCTGCTCTTGATCTTCTGCTCGGCTGTGTGAGTGATTACTGTGGTAATCACCACTTCCATTCCTAAAGAAAGCAAAGTATTCCACTTTTAAACTAAGAAAAGCAAGTGCAGAAAAATGTGACTGGAGAAAATCATTAAAGTGGTAAAAACATGAAACTTTCCCATTGACTTTTACTTCAACAGCAGTCGATTAGTGTTTTTATCCAGCAAAAAAGAGGGGCATTACTTTTCCATAAGTATTTTCTCGCATGATTCTAATTCAAGTTTATTGCCTTTTAGCCCGAAAACCTGTTTCTTTGTTCTCAAATATTAAATAAGTACTATGACTCTTGACTCAACTTTTCTGGAGTAAAAAATTGCTACCCTGCCTTTGCTTTTCTTTCTTTATCTATAATAAATAACCTATTGGTAATCTTAAGTGGCTGATGTGATGATATATATTTGTTTACAAGTGCTACATTTAAAATTTGACTACAGTGAAAGTAAGTCCATTAATTTAGTTAAAGAAATATGATATTACATTGTACATTAGGTAAATTAGGTTGGCACTGTTCATCAAAAATTGATAAGTGACCTCGTTCAATGTCCAAATAAAAAGTAGAACTAGTTTTCGTCGCAACTACCGGGTATTATAGACTCAGACAATAATTCTTAAATAATATATCAAATAATATAGAGCATGGGTTCATTTTTATCTTTTTGAAACTATTCAAAATTAAATCCAGAAAACAATTCCAGATTTGTAATAAAATGTGTAACACTTCCTTTCAATGTATTGATTGTTGAAAAGAGTGATGAGCGATATAAAATGCTAGGTAAAAGGCAAAAGGTATGCTTACCGTGAATATTCCCCGTCGCCATTGCTGAGAAATCCATTGTTTTCACTTTGATAGCCCGATGTTATTGTATCTTCGTCAAAGGACGCCCATCCATTGTTATTTGAATGCATGGAACTGGACATGATCATCGCATTGTGACTGTGATGTTTGAGTTCGACAGTGTTACTGCCATTGAAATGAAGTTCCCCCGCCGAGGTGCTAATGCATATGGGGAGACTCGACTTCCTGTCATTATTGTTGTCATTATTAACATTCGCCTGGGGATTGAAATGCCTCTGATTGTTTTCATCAGTTGTCCAAAGTGAAGACCTCCGAGGTTGTTGCACTATCGTTGAACTTATTGGGGGCAGATGATATTCACTAAAGAAAGTAAAAGAATAATTCATCACATTTCATCGCTTGCTTATATTTATATTTCCCTACTCCCCACTCTGTGCCATGTGCATAGGTACATATTCAATTATTGTATATCGTCGTTTATCTAACCAAAAAGCACTGCACGCTAGAATTTAAATTCTAGATAAAGGTTTGTATTTATAGAAAGAAAATGCCACAACACAAAGCTTTGTGAAATGCAAAATGTCTACCCGCTAAGTATTTTCTGGCCTATTTAAACGTGGGGTATTTTGTATGTAAAAACTTGTGTTTGCTATTATTCTATATAAAAAGTTGTGTTTGGAATTTTACATTTCATATTCCATAAACAAGCTATGCATGGAATTTGTACTCTATATAAAAATAATTTGCCTATAGTAGGTATTTTGTAAATTATGCAAAAAAGTTCTTTTTGAAATTTTGAATTCTAAATAAAATCTCCGACTTTTTGCATTAAATAAAAAGATGTGTCTTTTTGTCTGGCTACTGGCATTTGTGTTACATACATTATTAAAGACAAGGGAAAGGAGTTGCATATAATTGAATGTATGTAAAGTATATGAGCTTAAATGTAAACAGTTATATTAAGTAAGTTAAGTATACTGACGTGATTTGCGATTATCGATATTTACATGACCTAGTTCTTATTAGAACCTCTCCATTCCAATCGAACTACTTTCTACTTCTATTTTGAATATAAATAATGATCAATGGTTACTACGTTAATAGTAAACATCGTAATACTTTCCCTTTCCAATACTACATCGACTCCTTATCGTTTATCGGCCGTTTTACCTGTTTTACATTTAGTTATAGTG
>JAQFYC010002469.1:0-25457 GCA_034694165.1 Tomocerus mixtus
ATGGTGTGTCTCTCTGTCAGTCCGTCAACGATTATCAATGGTGATCGCAATGATTATCAATGATTATCAATGATTATCAAAAATTATCACAATGATTATCAATGATTTTCACTATTGACAAACTTTTTTTCTACAACGTTTACCAAGGTTTATTGCAATTGTGTACCTACTAGCAAAATAGAACCTCCACGAATATTACAATCTGCATTCTGCAATGCTCGATAGAACAATTGCTTTAAAAGATGAGAAGTAAGATTTTGCTAGCGGGTATAGCTAGCATGGCCATAGGAGCATAATATGAGCTATATTATCTATCAATGCAACTAAAGTGCAGTGTGGCAGAAGCCGCGAATTTTGATTCTTTTCTGGCGAAAGGAAAAAATTATCAGACAGAAATTATCGAGTGAGTCTGAGTCAGTCATCATATCAGTCAGCGGAAGACTGGTGTTTGTGTTGACAGATGTCCCACGAACAATATTGGACTAATTAAAATCAAAATTTCAAAATTGGATACCAAATTTAGCGAGTATATTTTAAGTTGGTGGTGAAAAGGGCTAAAGTAATTAACATTATGTGTCTTTATGATTTATAAACATAATTATTAACAGCTTTACAATGTGTGGGCAGGTAACCTATTGACTATTTTGTTTTATCTTTTTCGCAGATCAAATATGACGACGCCACAAACAGAGTTTAAGAAGTTCTTTGACGATATTACCGACGAACTAAGAAAATGTTTAACTTCCCGTCAATTTAACAATGAAAGTATCCTGAAACATCTGGCAAAAATTCCTCCAGTACTGACGCTCTTGGCGCGACTAAATTGGAATGACGATATACAAAATCTTGTGCTAATGCTAAAGGTAAGTTTTGCAATGAGCTAATCTTTGATCTATAAAAATGGGTGTACTATCAACGAGATGATATTTTCCCCCTAAAAATTGTCTTATTCATATTTTTAGCTTTGCATAGTGTACAATGATCCGGAATTTGATACTCTACTTCATGAAAAAGGGGAATACATGAGTCCAACTTATGATAAGGTAAAAGCATGTTATCATTAGCACCGCTTGCAGTATTAATTAATGTCAAACGTGAATTTAAAAACTGGTGTTTCAATGTTGCATCGGATACCGCAATATATTTCATTTAGAAGAACTCTTTTCAATATAGCGTTTGCCAATTGGCGGCTACCGGCTAAGCTTTAAAAATAGTTAATGAATAGCTTATCAATCAATGATTAATGTATACCTTTCCAACTTTAGTTGAAACTGTTTTTATAATTCAACTTCGTAAACTTATTACAGAATACTGCTAATGGATTAACCGTAAGCACAAAGGCTTGCGAAATACTAGGTTCGTTTTCTGAGGTAATTTCCCTTGTATACTTATTTGCATAAATTTTGATTTTAAATTTTCATAAATAAATTTTTGAATGGACATTAAATTACATCATGATCCATGTGTGCTCGAAAGTGTGTTATGAAGTAATGATAGCTGTTGCTATAAAAGGGTTATCATACATAATCAAATGCTTGTTAATTAAACTTTTCAGAAAATGATGGGAAAAGAGAGTTACGGACTACTGTATTCTTTAGTGGAACCAGTGGGGGAGCTTGCCTACAAATTTAAAGATCTATTTTTTAATCTGGACGGCAATATCAGAATTAGCCCATACATTGCGTACGACAAGCTTTTAAATCTTTTAAAATTAGTTGTATTCAGAGCAAAATCGCTTCTGGCTTGTGCAGAATCCCGTAAGACTAGGTGGGTATTCATTGAAATACTATTTTTTTAAATGATTCCAATACATTGTATTGTAAACTAATAATGAGCAGTAACTTTTTTTCTTGGTCAGTGAGAAGTTATTTGACAACGGTGACGTATCGTTCACGTCAATTTCCGTCACAATGGCTTCAATCTTACAAGAGCTTCTTGGGCTGGGATTGAGAATACTTACTCAACATAATTTTCAAGAAACAGCAAATTTACTGGAAGTCGATATGGTAGGATTCACTATAGTAGTATGATATTATTACTCGTTGGATGCTTACATAACTTGTATTTCTCTAATTTGCTATCTTACTCTTAGGTGGGATATTTTACTTGTGAAGTGGCCAGTGCTTGTCCGTTTGAACGCATGGATCCTGAGGTCTTTCAAAGTTTATCTCGATACATCATCAAATTTCACATGACTCGTAAGTAGCTTTGCATTTTCTAAGGATTTTGTTGTTTCAATATTGTTACTATAATTATCAGCCTACTGTATTATCATTAGCATAGAGAGAAGAATTACTTTGTATATGTACACAATATTTGTGAAATCGATATTATGAACAAGAATCTTACTATGTCTGCTCCGTCAACAACAAAACCTTATGTAGTATTAGATGAACTAAATTCTCAATGATCTGTCATTGTGCTAGATTTAGTTTGTCAACAATTAGGAATCTAAAAGACTAGTAGTTACTTCTACACTTCATTTACTATAACCATATTTCCGCTACAGCAACATTTAGCTGTACTTTTTAAACAAATAATTGCATTATATTTTAATTTGTCTTTGATAGGTCCAAAGTTGTACTCAAGGAAGACATTTACTTCCCTCTTCAACGTATTGATGAAGCAAGACCCTGAGTTAACTGGTGATATGAATTGTCTTTTAGAGGACAAACAGCTATGTTCGGATTCCAGTGATGTTCATCTTGCCAATTCAGTGTTGGTGGATTGTCATAGAAGTGTGACTGTGTGGCTCAGTTCTGCGAATTTAGGCTCGCCTTATATTCTGGAACATTCGCTTACTGCAGAATCCGAACTAAAATTGTTGTCTACACTCTGCAAAACAAAGGCGTTCTCCGATACTTTGTTCCGTGATTCTACGACACTGCTTCGCTTGATCGTTAGCATTCTTCGATCTGCACCCGTTATTGAGAAAAATAGGTAATGAAATAATACAGGGATAGTAGAATTTCATGTTGCAGTTTATTTATTTTAGGCATAAGTTTATTTTCATCTAAAATATATTTGTCTTGTGGTTAGTTGTAATGGTCTCTATGGAAAATCAGATGCTGCCTCCATTATCAATGTGGTTGTTGATGCATCCAATTTGCTGTGTATGGTTGTAAAACTGTGTTCTCAAAAAACTGCTGACGGTAAGACTATCTATATTCTCTGGTAATTTACTTTACTAAAGTACACATTGCAGGAAATTCTTTTGCAATAAGTATGAGGAGACTTTCAATTTCCAGCTTTCATTTTCGTGTAATGGTAAAATAATTTTATGTTTTTTTGTTTTATGTCTTAGAGTCATGTATTTGGCACTCAATAGACGACGACTACAATTTCAATGGCAGTTTAAATGAATTTGTGTCTCTGTGGTATGTTATACTTGAACTGATGCCAAGTCTGATCGAATGTCAGTATTCAAGTATCCCTATTGGAATACTAAACGCCATTGCTGATTTTGGAGAACACTTATTCTCTCTATTACGGGTAATATGTCTCATTGTATAAATAAGATTATAATGGTTTAATAAATCACATTACAACTATTTATAACTATTAACTTTTGTTTAACAGGATACATCATTGCAACGTGTTATAATTACAACTGTTTTAATTTACTGTTCATCCGCTCTCAAATCCGAAATTCGTGCTAAAGCTGGTCGAGCTCTAGCTAGATTAATCGAATTCAACTGCATGACAGAGGTAACATGCCAGTCCTGCCACATACCTCTGAACAATTTTCATATGAAAAATTATTTCTGATTGCTACTAATGGATCTCTAAATAAAAGTGAAATTTTTTCAGAGTCTTAATTTTAGTATGGACGCTTTTGATGCTATAAAAATGAATATGAGGGCTAAGGAGCAGACCGTGCGAATTGCCTTTTCATGGGCATTTGGAAACTGGAGTGACATGTATTTACAAGGATACCTTACTACGGATGGTGAAAATAGCATTTCGGAGCAGAATCAGATTATATCGGACTTTTATCAACTGATAACAAGTTCAAATGATGCTAAATTAAAAGTATGTATACCTAACTTCGGGTTTTGAAAACAACATTTAAGCCTTTTATGAAAATATGTTATTTATGTTAAAATTAACATTATTTTATGAAAAGATTAAGTACAATATTTACCGCGGAGCTGGAAATCTACTTAAGTTCGTGCAAAATTTAAACGTGGACAATACCTTAAAAATTAAAGCAGTTGTTTATGTTTTGCTTGATCAAGTTGGGAAAGGATTTGATTTCAAGGTAAGTAAATAGGTTACTATGTTTATGCAGTCGTATTTTTATTATAGGCTTTTGATTTATTGAATTACGGATATTATTCAGGCTCGATGGAATGCAAGTTGTGCTCTGCGTAATGTGTTTACGAATCCGTGTTTGCTAAATTGTCTGGACCAAGAAGTTAAGGTAACAATTCAATACGTATGTAAATAGCTAAATTATTTATATATATCAAAGGCTAAAGTGAAAATGTTTTTGTGTACAGAATCGTACGATGCAATGCTTCATCAAATACATGTGCCAAAGTGAAAATTATAAAGAACGAATTCAATGCGTAGTTGGCTCATCTTGTGTGTACTCCCGGACGATTTATGGAGACTACTATATGATTCTATGGGATAAGCTTGTAAACGCAGCAGCGTTAGAGCCCCCAGAGTTCTTCTCAGAAGTCGGTCAAGCTGAAAAACTTAACATAGAAGTATGTGCATATATAGTATATTGATGCATCTAGTACATTTATATTATTTGGCCGCATGAAGCTACTACTGATGTATAGGATTACTAATAATTATGACTATTGATGCAGGTTGGACGAGCGTATGTTCATTTAACGTCTTTGCTAAACGTTGGAGATTTGGAAAGAGTCGAAGAAATTATTACTGCAAAGTGGGATGGAATTCATGCGACCATTAAGTGTGCCGTTGCAAGTACGCCCTTAGATGATGTAAATGCCTTTGAGTCTGCAGTTATGAATTTGGAGAAGTTAATGAAGGATACACTTAGGCCGTTTGAATTAGAGTTGTGTCGTACTCTTTATTATGCTTTACGTAATAGGTCCGATACATGAGATTATATTGTATTACCTTAACTATTTTATTTATAAAAAGTGTCCTATTACATCTTACAAATGTTTTACATATTATATCGTCGTAACTTTGTGATATTAGTTATAAAATAAAAAGTGTAAAATTTGAAGTTGTGTTATTTTTATAAGAAGAATAAATGAAAGGAACATTGATATCATTGCTACAAAATCGAGACTCATTCAAATATGCACAAGTAAATAATTAGATACATAGTATTGTATACATATAGTATTGCATACGAAATAGATTCGTCCAAGTATATAATATCAATTACTGATTAGTAAGCAAATAATGGCGAATATTTAAATCATGTATATTGTGTACAAATGCAGTGAATACGAAATAACAATTACAACTGATAAAGACAATACACTTATGTTTAGTTCGTTTAATTAGTGGACAAACAAATGTATTTGTACCTAGCAAATAGTGGCGTTTTTAAAGTTTACTTGTAAGTATTTGTATATACAAATAAGAATGTAGCGTAGTGAAATACGTAATAATAATTACAATTGATAAAGACGTACAATGCGCATATTAGTTAGCTCAATTATGAACTAATGTACGAAACATTCGTTCAAGTATGCACAAATATATACCTATATAGACATAACATACGAAATACAATTCGTTCATGCACAATATATCAGTAGACAAAAGGCATTTTTAAAGTTTTCTTGTGAGTAGAAATAAGAATGTATAGTGAAGAGCGAAATAATAATAAAGAATGCATTCACAGAATAACATAACGCTATTAAGTTATTAGTTATTAAATACCTAAACCTACTACGCGAAATAGATGTATGTACATTATAACTCATGGAATCTCTAAATACTTATGTAGTTGTAGTGAATCGAAATTCGAAATACGAAATAATAATTAAGAATGATAAAGACAGTGCATTTAACTAGTTAATAGTGTAGAAAAGGCCTAAACCGACTAAACGAATGAATGTAAATTACTTTTAATTTAGAAACGGCTGGAATCTCTAGATCGGTAATGAATACCACGGCTTTTCATCTCCCTAACAATTCCAGCTGGGAGCCTTCCAGAAACGGAAACTGCATACACGCCTTTTACAAATCGTGCTGTAAAAATAAAAACACAACGAATTAATACAGTGAGAATTATTGGCTAATTTTACATTCAATTATCAGTTTAAAACTGTTAGTCAACACTATACCATTACCATACTTTCAGGTCGAAATCATTCTTTTGAAATTCAAACAATTTTCTACTATCGGTAACATATTTATGTGCCTTAACAAATAATTGCTTAATTAAAAGATACTTACATATCCTCTGCCATTTGCAAACCCAACTATCTTCTGGACTCATTACAGCTACCATTCTAGAATACACAATAAACAGTAAACATCAAATTATGTATTTTGTATTTGGAAGACAATTTATTTTTAGTAATAATAGTAATTAATTTTGTCTAACTAACCCGTCAAAGTTGTTACTGGTACACGCGTACACATTTTCACGATTATGGCGCATTCGGAGGAAATCATCACAGTTATCGCAACCATCAAACTCGAATTGGTCGAATGTCTGAAATTTTTTTATACAAACCGTATTGAAATTAAGTATTTATATCAGAGTTGCAATTTTAGTCAGTTTTAAGTTTCCCCTCATCTAATTAACGCTAACACTATCAGCAATTAATTTTTATAGTATTTTAATATTTAAATTATATTTATAGAATAACATAATGCAATGTCAGTTATGTATTTAGGCAGCTGATGCCTTAGTTACACATTGATGCGAATATTTTACAATTTATTTTGGTTTACTTTGATCAAGGAGCACACCAAACAAGCCCTCAAATTTCGGAGGTCCTTTGGAATGGTGTCAAGAGTTCCCATTTTTATTAATCCCACGTTGTGCCGTGACTAACTGACCAAATTATGTCTGGTTGAAGAGCAAAATAAAAATGTCTCCTGTACTGACTGACCCCGACTTTCAATTTTACACTATTTTACAATTTATTCTGCTCAGAAGTTTCGTTTTGTATCGAAGGAGGGAAATATTCAATCAAACGATCATTGGTTTGAGGTAGTAGCGGTATTCTTCCTCATTCAAATAGCATCAGTTTCGTCTGTAACTCTGTAACAGCAAATAGTTGATCCTGTGGGAAAAGCACACACAGGAAGTGAGAACAAAGATTTCTCTTGCAAACATTAGGAACCATTGCTTAGTTTAATGGAATCAGGGAACCTATTGCCGAAATTGGATATTTAGGTAGGCCAGTTAATATTAATATTCACTACGATCTTGTCTCCTTAATAAAAATGATTTGTCCGTCTTTCTGTTTAAGACGAGGTCTATCCCCTAAAGATTATGACCAAGACCAAGACCAAATTTTTAAATTGCAACTACCTTTGACAATGAGGAATCATTCAAAAGCCAGTGACCCCAAGAGTCCAACCATTAAACAATTGTACCAATTGGTCATGGCCCCTAAAAATTATGACCACGCCTTCCAAATGTTTAAGTCACGTCACAACATGACAAATGGGGTATTGTTCAAAAGGACTAATCGCCATGATAAACATAAAGCAATTAATTTTAACGTTTGCTAAGGTTTATTATTATTATTTGACGTCCGTACAGCACTATTAATATATTTAACTTAACACATGCCTTGCTCATCACCTGCATACTCATAATTTAATATGATTTGTAATTATAAGCCCAGTAAAAGCTTCCCATATGTATGGATTGAAATCTACTGCAGTGTCTATATTCCCATATTATGCATACTGATATCATGATGGACGATTTACCTAATTAGACATTTTTAACAAACTTTAGCTTCTTTAACAAAAAAGTGGTCCATCTCCTACTCACTACTGTAATGCAGTTTAGCAGTACCTACGTACGTACGTAGTTTTATCGTGACCTGCGCCGAAGTATTCTCTAAAAGCTAATGGAATCATTTTGGTAAAAGCAAGCTTACTAATTAATTAGGTAGCCTTCTAGTCTTCCTGTCTGTCCTTCGAACGAATAGCATTTTTCGTCTTTGTCCCCAAAATTTAACGGCACAGAATGATAAAAAATTTCCTCGCACTATTTTATAATAGTTTGCTAAATTCTTGTCTTGTGTGAAATAATATAAATGTAAAAAATACCGTACAATGTGGCACCCCATTAACTAATCGCAATTAAATTAAGTGAAAGAGAGGTGGTGATTCTAGTCGACTGCTAAAATAATAGGAATTTGATGAACTGTTTTGATTTGGGTACTTATTCTCTTGTTACGCTGTAGGCTATTGTTGGGTGTCATGATCTATTGTACTGTTATATCATATGTTGCTGATTGATTCTTTAATTAAGTTATCTCATCAATCACTGATACATAATATGACGCATTCATGTTGTAAAAGGAGTTTACGAGGGGTCATGTTAAATCATTTGCATAAAAGGAGGTGGAATAGTTTGTAAACCGTGTAAATTGTTTTTGATTTCCGGGTTTGGAGTCCCATGCAATACTAGAAAAAAGAAAAATAGTTTGCATTTCTCATGGGATCATGAAGTAAAGAACTTTAGGAAAGCCAACTGTCAATTCGTTATCATTTCTAGCCGTCTATCTTAAAATAACAGATAATGGAGTTGACAAGGATTAAGCTTCAGAGGTTCGTTTTCTATTCTAACTTAAGGTTACATGTAGGTACATAGCATGTAGGTAGATAAGAAGTGAAGAAATGTTTGAAACGGAAGAACTCCGTCAACCACTATGATCTCATAGTTATCTCCACATCCTTAAGCCCGGGGATTGCGATGCAAATTATGTTGTCAAATCCGTTATATTGAAAGTCAAATCCCTTTAAACTAAAGAAAGAACTAACGATAAATGTTATGTTATGTTCTCTAGTAATAGGATGCTATAGACTACAATGCAATACAATAACATTATCAGAAAGTAGACATGTACATAGATACATTACATTTTGTATATAGTAAGGTAGATAAATAGTTAGGTAGTGTCGAATAATAAATATCAAGCATACAAATGGAGCACTGACTTGGACAACTAACAACGCGTACACGACAAATAAATTAAAATAGGACGTTTTCTTGTAAAAAATCTGGTTCTCTCTCATTCGGGAAGTCATTTATATAGTTCTTGAACAAATTATATGCCACAGTAGTCTAAGGTCGCCTTTCTAACGAAACAAGTTACTTAAATAAGTGAACTGAAGTGAATTCAGTCAATTCAGCTCTTGGGCTGTGCGGTGGACTCCGACTGATTCTTTAATTGTCTTATTGTTTGCTTTGTTTTCTGCTCTTTCTTCCTCTTTTAATCCATGTATTCCGTCTCTTGCTGGCACCTAATAATAGCCACGGCCATGGCTAATGTTTTATCCCATCTGTATCGCAACTAGGTTTCCTTTTGCTAGTACCTAATAATAACCACTGCGTTAATCGCATTTAACCTAGATGTACTATACAGATTAGAGAAAGGAGTACTAGTAGTAGTACCCAATAATTTGCCGGTGAGCATTCACTTTTCCGATTTGGATCAACTTTACCTGCTTTTGAGGTTCTTTACAGCCCGGTGCTTCTCATAAACGTGCTTCTTAAAGTTTTTTTTGCCCAATTTGTTTATAGTGTAATCACAGTGCAGATAATAGAAAAAATATTTTTTCTGAAAAACAAATCGTAAGTTCTAATTTCATCGCCTGATATTTATTTTTTAAAGTCTGCTGTGTTTTGTGGATTTTATAACTATTTTTGATGCTAAAAATGTCACAACAACCTGTAACCAAAACGATAAATCTGTGTTAAAGCTGAGAATACACTTTCATAGTTTAATGGAACACATAGTATTTCGTTAAAAATTGTTCCAGAATAATTTTTCATTTTATTCGTGTATATCTAAATAGCGTATATGTATTAGTATATCTTTATTTTTTGCTAAAAAATAGTTTGGCAAATCCTCGAATATTGATTTTCGTATTTAATCATAAAAATTACAATCTGTGTTAAAATCTTGATTGTATATAATTTATTTCTACACTTTAATTAAACAACTCCATTTTTTATTGATCATCATAAAGTTACTCATTGTATGCACCCAATATTTACATAACCTTTGTCACTATGTCAGTATTAAGTTCCTTTTTTGTTTATTTATAAATGATGATACACATACATTAAATGCATTCAATTGCTATACTAACACTAAAATACTAATGCTTATTATATACTCTAACCAAGCATTCGTTTATGTATGCAGTACAAAAATAGTTTTCTATGTAAAGGTATACATACGTACATGTTCAGTTTTCATGCTACTGAAGCATGAAGATTTTGTTTTGTTTTATTAGTCACTTTTGGCAAGAACAAATAGAGCTTTTACAAATTGCACAGAGGGCAACAGCGGCCATGTATTTAAATAGTATTATATAATATTAAATAATAGAAACCAAAAGTTAAGCTAGGCACTCAGACAAATTGCCGTGCATTAGTTATTGCTGATTTGTTTCATAATCTGAAAGGAACCTCCTGTTGCGGAATGTAAGTCGACTTTAAGTTCTCGTTCCAGTGCGACGTGCATCGAATACATATCAGTTTCAATCTTTCAATAATAATCAATAATGATGCGATAGTAAACTATAAATGTATAGCTGATTACGTCTTTAGTGCCTATGTAAGTACATGTTATATGAAATCGGATGAGTTTTTGTCTTTGAAAATTTGATTGGAAACAACTACAGACATAGGAGACTGCAATTTTAGTTGTAGGTATAATAGTTGTGTTGTAGTTTGCAGTATTGCAGTACATAGTCCATTCACCCGGCATCTGCATAAAATATAAGATATCATTTGACTAGCACTAGCCCACTAGCCCTACGGGTTATTCAGTCGGTAATGTCTGTACACTGATGGATGGTTAACTCATCAGTTTTAATTTTTGTATTTTTCAAATCACTATAACCAGATAAAGATAAAGACTTAAAGACTCCATGTAAGATCATTACTATTGGTTGGCAGTCGTATTTATTTTGTATTTATAATTATTTACTAACATGATAGTGATAGTGATACGCACGATGCAGGTTCTATCAAGTGTGTCCATGCATACAGTGTCTGTTATATAGTATAGTGCCAAGTGTGCCACAATTAAATAAAAAGATCCTTCGGATGGAATGTAGTAAAAAGAGCAAGTTGAGTTGAGATGTATGATATTGTGATGTAAATAAAGAAATCCGTTTCTTTTCTCAGTTGCAATTTGCAGCGCCATGCTAATGCTATAATAGTAAGTATTTTAGGCCAAGTAGTTAACCAAAAACCAAATCAAACTAGTTGATACGTATTTCTGTTCTGTTACTCGACTAACTCGACACTTCAACCCGTGTCTCATGCTTAGTCCTACTTGTAAATTGCAAGTAGTGTACTTCCAATTAGAATGAAATGAGATTTACATGCACATCTTTATAGACATTTCCATTCCAAGTATTTATGTTAGCTAAAAGTTTCTGCATTATTTCAGATTATAAATCTTACACGTAGTACGTGAATGAATGTAAATAAATAGTCTCATTACAAAAACTACGTAATAAGTACGTACTTATTTGCGTTTAATGATTTTTTAACAGTAATTTGTGCTGGGATTTAAGCAATAAGGATTAAAGATCTATTTACGTATGTAGTGCTGATATATGTAGCATACTTAATATAAGTAGATCATTAGAAATAGAATTATAATATAAACATGAGATAATCTACCGAAAATAAAAACAAAATACATGGATATTTAAGTAGGTAGGAAGAGCAAGTGAAGTCTCAGCCTCAGTCACTCACGATATAGCAAAAATGTCATGCAATGCAAGCTGTTATTTCCTTCTGCCGTCTACTAATCTGTCCATTCCATCTCCCCATGTGTTTTCAATCTTTCGCTTTTTGTTTGTGATTTCATTCTGTCTGTCCATGTATCTCTAAGTATGTTATGTATGCAAGTATGTGTTAGAAGGATTATGATGATGAGGAAGATAGAGAGTGATAGGACTATGTACTTAATATGTATACTATTTACTAGACCGGACCAGACTAGATGCATTGTGTTAGTGTTATGTGGTGTGATCTGTGATGTGATGTGATGTTTTGATATTACTAAATACTATATTGTACTTACTTACATGCCATTACATTGCATTACAGATTGTGCACGTTCGTACGATGCTTATACACAATAAATGCAGTGTTTGTAGATAATAATAATAGTTAAAAGCCTATGTATTGAATTGACATAGATAGCACAACATACCATGCTAGAACATAACATACCTAACAATAAGTAGGTAATTATGTACATGTTATACACGAGATGAGATGAAAATTGCATACATACAAATAGTTATCATCTCTAAAAATGTAAGGGTAAGTTCTAAGTTCTAAGTTGTATGTAAGAGTGTTTAAGCAAAGCCTAAGGTTGAGTTGAAGGCTTATTACGAAAAACCAGTGAAACCATGTAGGTATCTCGACATTTTACATACATTAACATTACATTGCAATAATAGTCGTGTGTTTTCATCTTCCATGTATGTAGTATGTATATATGTTGTAGTCTGTCGGTATCTGCAGTCTGAAGTCTGACGTTTATATAAGTAGTATTTTATAGTAAACCCAAGTCAAGTCAAGTCAAGTAAATAAGTGGAGTCCAGGCGAGTCCAGCCAAATGAGTCAGAATCCCTCAGTCCTATCTTTTTTATCAGTTTTATCTATCTTCTAATGTACAATAGTTCTATGACTGACTGACTGTGTATCCCCATTCACATATTATTCAAATCACCATGCAAAATACAATGATGATGAGATGAGCTAATAGCTAAAGCTAAGGGGATGCATCACTTTTTAACTAAAGCTAAACAGCTAAGCGCTAAAGCAGTTCTACAGTTCTATTCTATCTCTCTCTGGCATGGCTCTTTGGTTTGGTCGACTGACTGGTTTGTTTTACTTGACGTTACCTACGCTGATGTGTTAGTGTTAGTCTCCTTTGAAACACTATTGAACATACTATGTGGCAGAATGTTGCATTGTGAATAGTTAGCAAGTTGTTTAGTCAAAGTACGATACTAAATACACTCTACAGTAAATACTACAAGTATTGTGTATTAGTGTATAAATATATCGCAAGAATAGCACTAGTAGTGATGGATTAAGGTTCCCAGTCAGGATTCACCATTTAATACCAAAAAAAGGTACCTGTTCTGTTACGTTTTCTATACCTACATCAATATAATAATTTTATTCTCTAAGAGTATCATGAAACTTTATCTGTTTTCAAAAAGGTGCATTGCATACCGATACATATATTTATTTCTTACTTTGTACCTGAGTATATTAAAAAAAATCCATGATAAAACCAATTATGAGCAGCAGTGGTGTTTTAATGGGAAACTATTGGAAATATTTGTATTTCTTTGTACTCCAGGATTTTATAACAATAGAAATGATTTTTATTAACACCAGAATTCGGTTTTAGCATTTTTGTGTGATGTATTTCGATACATATTATTTTCGTAACGTATTTATTCGTAGACAATGAGATAAGTTTTAATTACATGATTCTAATTAAATTACAATATGAGCAATATAGTAGGTAAATAATATGTGCGGTTTAGTAGCAACTTACAATTGATAATTACGTACAACTCAAGCTCATCTCTGAATCTCATAATATAGGTAAATGCAGAGATTTCGTTTGTAGTCTCATCCTGATTCTCATTTCCAGTTTTTGGTGTTATTTTGTACTAAAACTGAGAGAATGTATTGTGTTGCGGTCTGAAAAGTGAATAAATATAATGCAGTGAGCTAGTGAGCTTAGGATAAGTAGAGATAGAAGGGGATTGCGATTGTTGCATCCTTCTAAATCTGTATACCTTCTCTTGTACAGTAATTCCTGTAGTATAATATAAACCTAAATATTCACTGTTGCACTTTTACATGTAATCTGTACATTTACTACTCCTACTCCTATCAACATCAGCTCACGCTATGCGCTAGTTACTACTTACTACAGACAGACAGACAGGCCATGCTAGCGATAAGCCATGGCTTAGACATGAGACGATGCGACTCTGACTATAATATTTACTCTCCCTTAATTTAATATTCTTCCTAAATTACATCCCTACTACGAGAAGAGGAGAAAGACCGTCCATCCATCAGGAATATAAAAGCAATCCTGTAGAAAACCAGTGGCTAGTCTAGTGTCAGTTGTGCTAGTGTGCTAACTAGTTAGTGACAGTTCCACTTTAGTTTACGTATATTACCTAGTACATAAAATATGTGTATCTTGCATGGTATTGTAACAACATGTACAAAATGTTTTGTTCTGTAGTGCATTAAATACAGTACACGTAGGACTCATTTTCATTCATTTATCTTTCTAGTATCTAAAGAAGACACTATATATTTTGTGAGATAAAATTTTTAAAAAATTAAGTGCGATGGTGGTTCCTGTGACAAATTATTATCAAGATTTTACATTTAAAAAACACGCTGTAATTACAGATATAGAATAGTGAAGGAACAACGTCAACATAAGCGTATAGGTAGGTAAATTATTTAATTGATAATGCATACATGGATACAATCATAAAAATTACTCCCTATCTCAAATCTCAAGAGGAATAAGTAGGAAAGAGCATTCTTGCACATATTTGTGTCCTCAACCACAACATATTCTTTTTATAGGTACTACTTGATAATTAGTATACTATATACTGTAGTACATTGTAAAGAAGTGTAATTATTGGATAAGAATATAATTGTACTAAGTATATGTATATGTACTGCATAGCACATGCATGACACTGAAGTGAGGACTGTCTGACAGTGACGTGATGTGGTGACAGTGAAAAAGTCTCACTTCTTCCTCTGGGTTTCTAGTTTCTGTGCTAGTGCGACTAATTAAACTGTTTTTTGGTAAACAGTCTAAAGGAATTCCTTTTACTTGACTTGACTCTTTTCTTTAGTATTTAAACTAGTTGCTCTAAAAGTTTGTGTTCAAGAAAATCGTAACTCTTTATGTCCTGAGACAAACAAATTTAAATATCTAAGTTGTTAGCTACCTACATTTTTTCTATTTTTAATTCAGTGTTATCACATGTAAATAGATTGGCGAAAATTGATACGCTTCCTATAACTAAAACTAATTTCGGGTTAAAGTATTTAGCGTTTAAAATCGCTAACTGCCTCGGTACTATGTATGTACTAAGTATATAGATCACAAATTAAATGAACAGTCCATATAATTAGCATTACTGACGGTGGGAATTATTTTTGGTGCATAAATAAATTATTTTCTAAAGTACATATTGAAACTCTTTTTATCAATTGATGTCAAGGTTTTGGTCTTAGGAGCATTCTGCTTGTGTTTGTATTTAGTTTTACGTAACTAGGTAAGTAGGTACGCCTATTTTTATTTTTTCTACCATAAATACGATGTGAAAACTTCCGAATTTCAAATAGCTACACTAATCTAGTGTATCTGACAATTTGTGTCAATTAAATGCCTTCATGTGCTGCCTCAGCCGATATAATATTATAATCAACATTCACAGGATCATTGGAATAATTTATGGAGTGCAATTAGAATTGTTTAAATGATTTAAAGTTTTCTCAGGGATTTTAGAACCGAGTGTAAGTATAATTAAATATATTCTTACGATTAACATGTAGTATTTTGGAGTCAAAAGGGAAAATTACAGATAGGAAGTTGAAGTTGAACTAGGTTAGTATATGTACAAATAGATGTAAAGTTGTTGATAGGAAGCGTTACTTTGTTATCTCTACTCTATATAAAAACTTTTTCGCATATGCAGAACATTTACGGAAAGTAATTATTCTCTAGTTGGCAAGCCCTGAAACAATAGCAGTAGCAGCACAGATTCCTAATTTTAGATAGCTAGGGATTTTCCTAGTTGTGTTTTCTATGTGTTGCAAAAGTGTATCAGTTTATATCAGATCAGACTATCTCATATGCATTCGTAGTAACAAACATAGTGTGGGGTTATTTGTAAAAAGCCAGATAAAGAAACGCAGAACTTGTACGTTTTTGAGGATTGCCCACACTGCACACTGCACACCATGCCATAGCTTAGAGTCGAATTGGGTTTAAAGTTTAGAATAAATGTGAAAAAGAGCCGCATTCCATACCTAGCCCGAGTTGAGGATTAATCTCTTTAAATCTGTGTATAAAATGATAAGCTAGTGAGATACACACACAAGGAGATTCAATGGGGACTGGAGTGCGTATAAATTATTCATTGTTAGTTTCTTTATCAGTCATCACTTGTGTCAACAAAAGTCGGCTCGGGTTTAGAGAAGTCAGCGTTTGGGCTTTAAGCTTTAAATTAGCATTAAGATCAACTTGACATAGACATTAGCATAGAATTATTATACTTATATTGTATTTATGCTTAGCCCATTATAGCAGCCAACCTACATTATTGTATATGTACAGATAAGATAACTGTGCATCTCTTCCCAATAAATACTATATTATTTACACTGTACTGTATGTACCACAATACCACCCACATACACTTTGTTATAATAATATTTTATCGCTTTTTTGAGAGTCATTCTAGTATTAGTTTCCTATTTATGTGTACTAAGTACATAAGCTTTATACAAATGCTCATAATTATGTTTATGTACTTATTATGTATGTTTACTTTCAGTCACTTAGAAATTTTATACTATAATACTATGTACAAAACATCTAAAGCTTGTGCAAGCAATAGCAAACTATAAATACTGAGCATAGAAGTATATGGATTCATAATTCATAATTCATATTTTCATTTCATATAATATCATGTTTGTGTGAGGCTCTGGTTTAGCGTTTACTCATTTTTATCACCTGTAATTAAAGTCAAAACTATTTGCTTGCACAATAGACTAAAGTAGGGATGGATGTATACACAAACAACCGGCATGTCTGCACACTACAATTAAGTATGGATAATGTAGTGTGTAATTATTATGTACTTAGCAAAAGTATAAACACACAGTTTAAATGCAGCTCTGTTGTGTTTTGTTGCTTGGTTTTAATATATTTACATTGAAAGTCAAATAGAAATAAGAAGGTGTGTACTTTTCTGGTCTGGCCTCTGTTGTTTATGAATTATATGGAATATATTATTGCTGGAATATGTTAAATTATTATTCTTCCCCGTATTATTATTAGGTATCTTCCTTTTATTTGCTGGACTCTGGGCTAGACAGGATTGATATATTGCAAAATGCGTTGCATATATTAATACTAGATAAATGTATGGAATATATATTAGACAGTATATTGAGATAAATATGAAATGATATAGCAAGTTTAATAAATAATATACACGGAAGAGCAAATGCGTTGTATTTATTTATTCGTGAGTGACTACTTTCAGATGCTTTGTAAGCAAGTTCATTAACGTCAGCTCTATTATCACTATCACTATCAAACCTCTAACCCCTTTTGGGCTAGGACAGACTATAATACAACACACGATGACACATAGCTAAACGGGACCACATATACTAAGTATATGAATCTAATGCCAAGAGTGAATTGATCTTTTCCTTTAGATTTATTGCAGTTGACATCCAACAAAAATTTATGTAGCAACTACTATTGTGCAGATGTAAGTGTGAATGTGTGTAAAATAATATAATATAATATATAGATGCATGCAGACTGGTTTTTAAATGATAATTTTGTCTGGCCTGACATGATGGACATGACAGTGAACCATCACGTAGCATTTATATTTACCATTTACGTGAGTGCGTGAGAATATTGTCGCTTCTATTGGAAAATTCCGAGTATGAGCCTTATACATATACAAACGCATTCTGCGTGGATTGGATACCATACCACTTTTCTGTATTTATTACCTTGTTTCAATTAAACTTAAAACGAGTAACTTTCAACGTTTCAATTTCAGCTTTCCTCATGCCATGCCACATTTCATATTGTTGGTTTTGTATCAAGGTTACTTAAACGCAAATATTAAATATCTGGAATGATTCCATTCTATCGATCCATTGCAACAATGCAGATAAACTTAACTTTTTAATTGTCTTTTAAATCTAGTTGACTTTTACATGAGCAATAATATGCTGCAGCTTATTATTTATATAGAGGATACTAAAAATGAAGATAGGAGACTCGGCATTCATGGTATAATTGTATAAATTGAAGGGTTTAATGATAAAATACAAAGTTTATTGTTGGAACTGTGTATTTTTCATTATTGTATTGACAATGTATAAAATGTAGGTTTATCCTACACAAAATTACTATTACTATTAGTAAACAGTTAAAACTAGTGATGTTCTTAGTAAGTTAGTATGCAAATAGAGCCCCCCGACTGTATAGAACAATTGTGGTCTCATGTCGTCAGTCTGGTTTCGCTTTGATTTGCTCAATTCAGCTAAGCGGTTACCTTGACTTGTATTTCAGTATAAAAACACGTCTCATCTCCATCAACGATTTGTTTGAATTTGAATTTTACATATTATGGACTTGTTTGTAAGAGACAAAATCAGGTAACTAGTATATACATAGTATGCAAATGCAATAATGTATTATTATAACCACTGCAAGGATTTTTAATACTTCCTCGAACTCAGCTCTCTTGTTACTGTTGTGTTAACCCTGTTTGAGGCATTTCTTATTTCTAATAATTTTCCTATCACTTATTTTATTAGACTATAGACATTTTACAGACGTTGACATAAATACTGTAATATAATTATGTATTGTAGGTATTGTTTTTATGGTGTATGACTAATGTTAGTTTTATACTTAGTATACTATAGCAAACTTCCATGTAATTATATCGTGATTTCATAATTGGTATTTTTATTTTTGTAGATTTCAAGATGAACAAGGAAAGGTGACAGATTATATTTCCATATTACGTCAAATCTACAGGAAAACCTAGCTGACTAAACATTGATTATTGATGTGAAGGATAATAATCATACAGTAGTCACAATGGTAGAACAGATTTGTGACCTGAATTTGCTGCATCAACTATTCGGGAATACCATTGGCAATAATTCCCAATGGCATGAAAGCAGTTTTCCACCAAAAAATAGTTGTTCCTTAAATTTCATCCAGTCCGGTTTGAATTCAGTATTTATTTACCTACTAATAGTGATTCTTATTTATCGAAAATATTGTGTTAAGCCACCTAAAGTAGGCGATGGGATAGGAAAAGTAGTGAAAGTGCAAAATGACATACAAAATCTACACCAACAAACAGAGCCTCTAACGAAAAAAGTGAAATTAATATCCAATGTTCAATTTGACGATGGGAAAGAGTCTAAAAGTTCTCCAGGTGGTGAAACTGCCCCTGGAGAAGAGAAAGGTGATAAGGTGGTGGATGTGGAAGTGGAAGGGAAGACGCCAAGTTTTAGTGGCAGAATGTTTTGTCATCACGTTTCTGTGTGGAATCTCACATTAATTTTCATTCTGGGATGCTGTGCCGAGCTGGCTGAAGCCATCATCTTGTTTTTAGCTGTGAGATTATCTCCTGAGAATGGTGATACATTAGCCAACGGAAAAAATAACGACACCTCATTCAGTGACACAATAATTAATAGTAATGTTACGAATGTTTTTACAGCAGACGACAACACTAATAATTACCATCGAGTCGTCTTGGACTATGTGCGTCTCTTTACACCGGCAATCACTTTAGCTGCGGCTGCTCTTGTGTTGTTTTTTTATCATCATGTCGAGTCTTGCCAAAAGGCAAAATATCTCTTGCTTAATATTTGTTTTTTTATCCTTACGTCAATTGTCTGCTGGGCAAAACTTTATGTTCACTATTACGCTACCGGATTATCGATACTTCATGTAAAGGTCCTTGTTGATATTATCACTTGTGTAAGCAGTGCAGCTTTAACCGGATTTTTGATACGGACGCTTTTTGTTCACGTAAGTGTCTCCATTTTCCTCTTTTCTAATTAGTACCCATTAAGTATTAAGCATTACAATTGAAACATGGTTGGCATTGACGTATTATGTAGTATAAGTACAAATACGATGTGATGTATACCTTAGACTATGATAATGCTTCTCAAATACTTACATATGTACCAAATTACATACTGTATAATTGTATGATGAAGTGAGTAAATTGTATTTCAGGTAAGCGAATGCTAAATTACAACTATTTACATCTGTACACCAATTAATCATTTTTTGCTAAATTAAAATTGATAGAACCAAAATGTTTCTGTCTCATACAATACCTGTTGCGTTTTCCATTGTATTGTGTAATGAAATATAGCGTTTAAAGTGTTAAACGCAGCGTGAGAATTTTTTCTGCCTCTGCCACAGTTTTTAATTTGAAATACTAAGAGACTCATTCTTAATATTGTGTTTTGCATACCTTTGTAAACGTCGTAAAGATAATTATAGTAAAGGGCATGCAAAATTGAGCAATTATGTTTCTTTGTTTCTAAGTTAGATAACTTATTAGATATTTATGTAAATTTATAGCTCAACTTATTTATCACTTATTTTTTATACATAATGATACCAAACGCTATTGATTGATAAATTAGTGTATAAAGTTATCAACTAGTGAACAATGGACGAATTTGCATAAGACTTTGAGTCAAAAAATATGATTACTTTCGCTTTTTTATTTAATGGGGAGCTTAGAAGCGTTTTTGAAATCTGGCAAAAGAATCTCACGGTTGCAAAAATTATTCTGTGAAGGCCAGTGAAGGGGCACCTTACTTTTAAAACAAGTTCACATTTAATCATACCATGGACCGGAGGAGTCTCAATTAGTAGATAATATACACACACACAAGACTTACATCAGGTAGGAATTCTAGTATTTGCCTAAGTATATTATACAAATAGTTTGTTGTAGTGTAGGCGGAAACTTGTCTTACTCGTCTCATAATAATAATAAGCTGCCCACACTTGCATGTTATACAATTACATCTAATCTAGATACTAATGATATAAAAAACATGCGGAATCACATATTTAAAGAGACATTGACCAACCCTACAGAATCTGTAGAATCTTTTTTATTACAATTTAAACTTTAATGACTCAATCCAGAAAAATCAATACATCTGAAGTAATTTAAGGATAATTGGAAACCTAAATTATAATTAATTGATACATTCAGATTCATTTGCACAAGGTGTCTAGTTTTGACTAACTTGCTAAATATTCTCTACCTTACACATTGATCCATTCTGGTGTTTTTTTTTCCTTTGTCATCTTTTTATCTTTCTATATTCTATGATTTCATTTATAACTATGCGTAAGATAAATAGGTACTTAGTAAAAGGTTGCTCGTGTAAAGCAACAAGGTAACTTGAATTGCATGCACTTAATTGCAGACTCTGCCCATGTAATCTTTAGTTGTTAGTAGCTCTAGATACACACCGACACACATAAATTTGATTTTATAATTTCCTTTCTGGACAATGGAAATACAATAAAATCAAAGAGAAGAATAAATTCTACCTTATTTGTTGTTTTTATTTAAAATGAAGATAATAGTAAAATGTATTCTATGTTTTGTTGCCATACATGGACATGTTGAAATAATTGAGACGTTTTCCCGTTGACTAACCCACTACAAACAACTGTGCATGGGTAATCACTTGTAGATTCAATAGACAGGTACCCGTCAATGCTGTCAATTTACATGCATTTATTTTGACGAAGGTATAATACAGCCTACCTATTCTACATACCTAATCTTTCCTAGTGTCTGCTTACATCTTTTGGCTTTCGGCCTTATTATATAAGTAGATTGGTAAGAAATATGCTTATTATATATTCAATATACTTTTTGTGACAGCAGCGGACACACCAATACATGTATAAGTCACATATTATCACCACGCACAAAAAGTCTTGTGGCATTTACATACGCAGCTCATTGGGCTTCTACTATTGTTGCTCTTCCTGTTTTAAAACAAATAATTCGAATACATCCATGGTAGAAATTATTTGCATTGCTGCAACAAATTTTATATTGCTATTGTTATAATGTCAAGCTTTTATCTTTTGATTAAATTATTATTACAGGGGTTCCAAACATTTATTTTTAATTCTAAGACTTAAAAAATGGAAAATAAATATTGTGCACTTATTAATATTATGGTCAACATTGTTCAATACAATAACGATATTAGTATTAGAGAATATTCTTTTCTTTTATTACAAACAACAATAAAATTTGTCAAAATTTTCTCTGTTGGCATCATGAATCTCATGGGTATTTTTGCTTAGTTTTATACATAGAGGAAGACGACTACGCAGAAGGTTCCCATTAGTGACCGATGATCTGTAGGCCTATGACATATATACATAAAAACATATTCCCTGTGGAAATAGCCAATAATATTTTATGTGCTATTTGTCTGTTAATGAATAATAGATATGACCACTCAATATTGTGTTATGATTCATTGGGATCAGATTCTTTCGGATGAATGCAGTAAGTCTACGTAAATAGTACTTATTGCATACCTTCATGTCATAAATGCATTGCATAAAACTTCTTTTTGTGTTTTCAATACACAGGTATTAAATGCATAGATATATAAACTGTATCATGCATAAATACAATTCTTAATTTACAAAAGACTTATTAGAAAAATACATATCTCCACAAATAAAAAGGTAAATTGATTTCTTGAGACTAATGATAGATTGCCCATGAGACATGACGTATCAATGTACATTCCAGCTGAATGTGGTCATGCCTCAATGGATAAAGTACAATTGAAATATAAAAGTTTCTTCAATTTGAAAATGAAAACATTTGTGCAACTTACAATAGAATACTAAAGACTACCCATTGTCAGTTTTAAGTAGGGATATTCTAAGTATAAGTACCTATCTAATGTATTCATAATAACATCATTCTCTATTAAAAGACTTTACGAATTGTATGCTATGCAACATATTATATTGCTCCATTTAAAATTAAAAATTAGTCGATCTTTCATTTGCCATACATTTGCATTGAGAGGAGAATATAATTCTTTTTGCTATGGAACCCTCCATGTAAAATACCGAGCAGGCAGGTATTGAGAGATTCGTAGTTTACGATGAATGCGGTCGCAAGGTTATGAAACAATCATTACATTATTGAACGCTTACAGTATTAGGCCCTTGTACGTCTGTGTCTACCATGAACGGTCAAATCGCATGAAGTCATTCTTGATTTGCCTAAATGTTCTTCTGGATTAAATATGCTGGATTAGATAAAAGTATTTATCTTTGTTTTGCTGAATGCTCTTTAATAATTTTTAGAATGCAATGCAGCGTAATTTCTTGGTAAATGCCAAATTTATATACCACGTACGACGTACAAGTACATATTTTACAAAGAACCCTTAAATGTGTTCATGTTTTTACTAATCATTATTTGTATCGATAGCACTAACGTAAGTAATTTAAGTTTCTGGAAAAGTTCGACGTAAGTATGGGAGGAAAATGCAAAGTTAAGCAATTGTTAATAGTGTAACTTCCTTAAAATGCACTACTACCTAGACAGGAAGCAACATTCGGCGTATTTATTAGTGTTTACATAGATATTTTACAAATGAATTGTGTAATAATTGTACACATAATAAAAATATCTGTATATCTGCCGACGGATACAGAATAGGTTAATAGGTATTTACTATTTTCAAAGGCAATGCCCTAGCAATGCAATATCATTACATGCAACAGCGATTTAAAAAGCAGGAGTGATTTAGGATATTATGTACAATAATGGAATATGCTTTGCTACCTACGACACCATAAGCTAATCATATAGCTTACACTTACGTATAATATATCGGGATCTCCCCAATTCTTATATCTTGCAAAAGTAAGTTAAGATAGTGTTTTCGTTATCCGGTCAATAGGGTCCAGACAAAATGGGTCCAAGCAAAACGGCACTTGGGTCCAACGATTTCTGCACTAATTCCCAATTTAATGGGTCCAGACAAGTTGGATTCAAAATAAATCTTAGCACTTAGCACATACAAAAAATCGCAAATTTTTTTGACATTACATATTATGAACTTTAGTTTACTACACATATTCTGTCTCATGATCAAATAAATAACCAAATAAATGTTCTCCAGAAACTAAAGAAATAGAAATACGTCATTGGACCCAATATCTCATGAATCCAAATATCCTTTTGCTGTTTTTTGACTTGGATCATTTGTCTGGACCATATTGCTCTGCGTTCGCGTTTTCTACTTGCATATCGGTAATTATCTGCAGTTTACGAGAGCGCCAGTTTATACGTAAAGGTTAAATGTTAAATATTTAGACGCAACTGACATCATTAATTATACTTATTGTTGGTATTACCCGTTTTATAATTTAGGTTTTCCCAAACTACGCATTTTCTCCAAATACCGACCCAAATTTTCTCTGATAAGAAAATCATTATTGAATGTATATCCATCAATGATTTTTGGTTTAGCAATTATAGCATGGCTATATACACTAACAATACGTTAAAAATTCCCCAAAAATTAGGTAATCACAATGTAAATACATTTATGCACGTGTATAGCAGAATCTTTTTTAATTTAATCAGTAAAAATAATTAGTAGTACACAGATAAAGTTGTGGTGTAACCGAAAACAAAACGCAAGCAATACAACATGCAATACGATATAAGTACAAATAGTATTTTCAGCTTAGTAGTATATAATTATCAGAGCACCAACGTAAAATTACATTTCCAGATAATGTATCACTTTAGCAGTGTATTTTAGACAATTCGCAAAAATAGTTTATTCTAATTATATCTGAATGCGTAGTATTACCATTGCATTGACCGTTGTTTATAGGTTGGCGTAATTAGATAACAGAAAGGTTTCTAACTGACAATGGGGTCGTATCTGTAAATTCACTTAAATTCTTAGCGATGTAATTTAAGCTAAAGTTACTAGCACCATAATATTGTGCTGTATCGAAAATTGCTTTAAAAATTACTTATAATATAGAAAAACATGAAATATGAGTGGCAATAAATATGACTAGCATAAATAGCTAAAATTGTCGGGAACTGGCAATTAGTATCTCATAGTTGTAGTCTATAAATCTGAAATATTTTCTATCTGTATTTTGCTAAATTGTTGTGTACTATATTCTATAAACTTCAAACAGTAATAATATGTCTAACTAAATTACTCTACAGCAGAAATGAGAAATATAAAATACAATAGTGTTTAGTATAAACATTGGCATTGGCGTGGGTCACTTTATGTATTTCCTATTTATTAAGATGCAAATTATTAAACGCAGAATAGTTTTTTGTCAATTATCCTTGAAACT
>JAQFYC010002470.1:0-25446 GCA_034694165.1 Tomocerus mixtus
TACGTCACATCACTTGCTTTTAGGTAGGTATATGTTTATATGTCTACCTAAACAATGTCTGGTCTCTTTAGCGAGAAAAACACTCTAGTGATGTTCATAATAATATCGCTTGAGTTGACTTTTCTGTTTTTTTCGTTTTATGATGTATGCCTATGCAAGCTTATTATTGTCCACTGTACCTATATGCATCTCTACTGTATAAATACTTATCATTATATTAAGTAGTTTAATCTTTGGCAGTTAAAATATAAACATATACTTATATACATATACATAATTTACGTTGTATTGCATGTTGCATATATTATGCAAGTACAAATCTACTTATCCTTGATACATAAATAGTAGGACATACTAATCATGCGTAAAAGTAGCAGGAGAATGTTTATGTAAGCATATACAATACACAATGAAACAAACAAAAGGATGCTGAGGTAGGCAAAAGACAACTAATAAAAATTCACAGTAATGGGAGAAGAAGAGTATATGATGGGTCAATTTATAACAGAATATCGGGAGACGACAATGTTAATATGTACTATACTCAATACATTAACAGATACCTACAGTTTGCTACGTATAATATAAATACAACGAATTGTGATAGTGTAGAGGAATACAATTGGTTACAGAGGAAGATGAGCGAAAGGAAGGAAGGCAGGGAGTGGATCAGAAGTAGGAATATTGTTGTGTATTATATTAAGTAATAGTATAATGTATTGTACTTGTACTGTTCTACTAACTAGTAGAGATAGAGGTAGTGCATATAAGTATTGCGATGTTCCATTCACTCGACTCGAGTAAAATAAAAGAGCTGAGAGAGTGCGAGTGGAGAGATGCCCAAGCACACTATGTAAGAGATGGAAGGAAACAAGCGAGGGGTTGCTTGCAGAATAGAAGTAGAACGGGCAGATGAAAACGAAGAGGGTTAGTCTACTATGTGCTACAATACAGCCACAGTGCAAGCTACTGTCCTATAATATTACCTATTCTCTGCCTTAAGTGTAAGTAAACTGTATTACTACTTACTGTACTTACATCCACATACCTTGTGCACTTTTATTGTACTACGTACTACATTGTAGCACTTGCCTTACAGATACTTATCCTATTCCCTTAGATTTAGATTTTACTTTTTGTCAGCGTGTCTATTGCTATCTGTCGCATTCGTATTAGTATATTATGATGGCACTATTATTTATATTGCTATAAGTAGTATAGTTATATTATATGAGATTTGTCCTTCCTGGCTAGGTACAATATTTTATTTCTATGATGTGTGGTGGATCTGTCTGTGAATCTCCTGTTTGCCTACAAACTGTATAGAATTCTAAAGAATTCAGATAGTAAATACAGTAAAGAGTTGGTTGTTGGTCGGTGGTTCGGTTCGCTTGGGGTGAAGCAAGGCATGTGTCATGCATAAACTGTCGAATATATTCTTTATACTTTTAGTAGGTAGGACATACTTATTACTATGTATTACGGTACAGAAGAATATAAGGGAGTAAAGTGTATGTATTGTGTCTGCTAGTGTTATGTTGGTAAGGCCAGGCCAGGCCAGGCAAGGGAGATCATAAGCGGAGGTATGTACATATGCATGTAATATTCTGTAAAGTAAAAGTGGTATGGTATGGTATGGTGTATGTGTAAATGTAACGTGTGTGTTGCCTTAGCTTTACGTTATGTTACGTTAGTATTGTATGATCTTGTGTATCGTATCGGATCAGGAGGACAGACAGACGAGGCCAGGACAAGCCAGGATCCGTTCCTCTCTTCTCTCCCTACATCCATCCAGTATTATATGTACAGTAGAGTGAGAGTGAGTGAGTGTATGTATCCCCGCCAATTGAAGAACATCCTTGCGCAACAATTTCCACTAAACTCTAAAGAAACTTTTGGCTTTTCGCATTTGCTTTGGAAGCCCTAGTCCTTGTCTACCGGTGACGGCTGACGGAAGTCATTCTGCCCTCTCACTTGACTACCGCTCTCAATCTTCACTTAACCTCATACTCACGCATCTTCTCAATCTTATTCTTCAACATTCAACTACTTACTACTTATACTCACTCACACTCTAACTCAACTCAAGTCAACAGAGCGAATGTTTTCACTCTGAGCTCTATTACTCCGAATACCGATAGTATAAGTAGTCAGTCAACTCAACAGAGCACACCATTCTTTTCTCATTCTCAAGAATCGGCTCTAGCTCTGCTATTGTACATACATACTTACATACTAGTCACTAATTCTGATCATCACTCACTCTCCAAACAAAACACCTGAGAGATTCTATCATCTTATCTCTGCAGTGAGACATAAGCAAGATAATCTCTTTTTATGTCTGTGAGTACTGCGGGAACGTGATTTAATTACCTACTGACACTTCCAATAACATTCTAACAGTGTATACTGCATTCTGTGTAAAGATACAATCAAATGTTTACTGATAAATATAATTGTGCATAATATACCTACATAAGTGAGAATTATAGAAACATTGAATTTGACTGAGAATTGGACAAATACTATCTACTCATAATTCATTCCAAACTTTCCAAAAATAGTGTGGAAACATTCACTGCAAAGTCAACCCAGGTTTTTAAATAACCTGGGAATTAGCATAACACTATAGTAAAGTAAACCAAAGGAACTACTTAACATAGGTACTGTATTGTATGGTTATACATACTCGCACTACATACCAAAGAAGGATTGTTGATAAGAAAAGGACATAAGAAAAGTGTTTGTTATTTACGTATCTACTTATACGTATATAGTTGGGACAGACAATCTCTATGCGACAGTTGTCTATTTGTATTAGTAGCTCTGTTTGTTGCATTGTATACTGTATTGTGTGGTGCTAGTTGATAGTTTTAGTTGTCGTGGCGTGAGATAAACGGTGCTACTTAGACTTACTTGACTTCTTACTCTCTTCTTCACGAACTTAACTTACACATGTAAAATACCTAGAATCCTTCTCTGAAAGATGACATGGTTGTTAGAAACATGTTGAGCTTGGATTGTTATAGTGCGAGCAATGCCTTCTCCATGAGATTATGGAGACTGGCTCATGTGTGGACGGCTTATCGAAGTGAGTTCGTTGTTCACTTTACATTTTATAATATTATTTGTACAATGTATACCATTGTTTATAATTTCGTATTTATAATTATGTTCATAGATAAGAATGTCGAGTAATAAAGTTAAATAACGTATCTATTCATTCTTCTAAGTAGTACCTAATGATACGGGATAGGTCTGAGTAGTCTTCCATTCTATCTACCTTCTACCAAAATAAATGTATTATTTATGAACGTTTTTCCAGCAGTAGATAATAGATATAAATACACAGGAATTACTTTTATATTATTCATATAGATGTACAACTGCGGTAATGATGATAAATGTCTATATATTGGTTGTTGTAAATAGAAAATGTGTAGTGTGTCTTGGTGGCATGGCAGGATACGGAATGATCTATAACTATGTATGTGGTATGTTTTTGTTAGTTCAATTCACTCATATCTAATTCTGTGAAAATTTGAGTTCCGGTCAGCTCGGCGAGTGAACTGAGTCCAAGCCAAGCAACGGGGTCATATCCATGCCTTAGTCACCGGAAATTGATCTGAATTGAATGCTTTTATTATTCCTTGTAATTGTAACACCATAGGATACCAATACCACATAATTCTAACTCAAACCTGATATGTTCATAATTTATTTTTAACCTTTTCTAAGTATTTAATGCTGATTTACTTTTGTTAATTAACAGATTCGGTGGTCAATCATGGATCTGAGTCGGGTGTCGACTTGGGAAGCAGCACCAAAGATGAGCCGATGGCAAGTCCTAGTGGAAGTGTCCCCTCCTCTCCATTCTCGGAGTCCTTGAGTCTTTTGGCTGGCCAACCTCTGAATGGAAATGGGGGTGCTCCATTCTCCTGTGAACAATGTGGCCTATCTTTCTCTGGACGTGAAGAACTTGAGAAACATGAAGTGTCTCATCCCGTACCCAATCAGGTGCGTTACAAACATTCCAAAAGCAATGAATTACATACATTACATAACAAATTTATTTCTAGTCTCATGAAACTATAAATGCAAACATAAGTAGTAAGTAAAAAGCAGATAATAGTCAATCAAATGTAAATGAACACAAGTGTTCTGAGATTTTTGCTATCTTGAATACTTAAAGCTCATTAGTCATTATGAATTTACTTACTAATCGTCAGTAGCTGTGTTTGAATGGTTTTTATGCTGATAAAAAGATGATGTGATAGTGTAATGAAGGAGAAAATGGTGAAAGAATGCCTTATTCTAAAAATAGAGAGAGCTACGGCTAAAGACTACCACATGAGCATCCTGTAATGCACTGATAAGAACACTTTTTAGGGAAATGCGATGCCTTCTCACGTTCACTCTTTAATTTTATGAATTGATTTAGCAGTCATGCAAAATCTGCTTTAAGCAATTTGCGAACGTCTACCGATTGCAAAGACATATGATAAGCCATGACGAGAGTGCTGGCCTGAGGAAATTTAAATGCCCTGACTGCGAAAAAGCCTTCAAGTTTAAGCACCATTTAAAGGTCCCAATCACTCAATCTATTTTGCATTTTATCTTTAGTCTTCTAATTTACATTACGATAAAACTACTATGTAATTTTTAATTAGCCACTTTAACTTTCATTTAAACTTATCGCTACCTACTTAAATGGCATGCTGCAACCAATATTAAAGTCTCTTGTCCCATTACTTCTAATCTACTACTAATTGATAATGCACGCTAATTCACGCACGTATACTGTATACTTAATTGCATTTAACTTTTATTGTCATTATTAGCTTTTGCACGATCCACTATTATTTATTAACAACTCGCAGAGCAACGACCAAAAATGCAGATTAATATCCTTCAAGGTGTAATCTTTGTTATAGATAAGTATGTAGTTACATGAATTTACATATCCTATAGTTAGTAATGGCTATGGCGGCATGGTACATACATAAAAGTACATAGTTAGCAACTAGGTACAGATAGTCGTTTGAGAAAATATAAAAAATGATGAAGTTCGTGACACATTTTTTAGTTTTATACATAGTAAGTGTAGTTGTAGTTACATTTGTATGTAAATTATTGTGTATGTATGCACTGGTAGTAATTAATGTCTAGGAAATAAACACCTTTGATTCAATTTTGCTGTGCTAATTGACAAAGTTTTCCAATTACAATATTCATCCACGAGCGAAGGGAACTCAACCGCATTAAGATTCTTCTCGTATTTAAGACGCTCTACTCTGTTAGTTGCTGCATTCGACTTGATTTAGTGTAATGAGCGATACATGGAGATACATATATAATTTTGAATAGAGAATCTTAAAAGGTTAATCTAATATATTAAAGTCCTACGTAAGTATTTATTTGAATTAGTTTCTGCAAAAATAAATTACTAACTTAAGATGTTGTTCCATTTCTACTTGTCTTGCCCATTGCGAATTCTAGCTAACGTAGGTAATTAGTTTAGCAGTTAGATTGAAAAATATTTTGCCAATTAGTGGGTAAAGTAAGAATGCAGGGAGACGCACAGGGATAAGTTTTTCTGTTTAATAAGTTAGAAATTTTTTCTAGTTGATTACATCACGTTGATAAATATGTAAGTGAAAGTCAAGTGCAGTGAGTGAAGATCTCTCTCACTCTCAGGTCACCCCATGTGATGATGGGAAATAAAAAAGTTTAGCTAAGTAAGACGTAGTAAGAGGAAGTGGGTTTCTTTGGTATATCAGTGTATGTATGGAGAAAAATGCTTGTTTAGATAATGCAATATGCAAAACCTACTGCGCATACTATTTGTAGTAAAGTTTGTACTAATGTACCATGTATAAGGTTTTGTAAAGTTTACTGGAATAATTCTAATGTATTATTGAGTACCTATATTTATTTACGTAACATATTATGTACATAGTAAGTGCTAGTGTGTATGTACTATGTACTACGTAGTAGTAAAGTAAGAAACTAGATCAGTTAGACTTTTCTGTCTGTTTCGTTGTGGAGCATTAAAGACTCACGTAGCTGATTGATATTTTTCCCTCGCATGTGCAATTGTGGTTGTTTTTGTAGAGCATTTGTAGCGAATTTTGTGCGTTTATATAATATTTACTTGTTTTTCCCAATAAGCCACCAATAAATCTTTGCCATATATACACATACCTAGTCCTGTATTGTACAACATGAGTGTTAAAGGAGAAATGTCATATATTTGTTTAGGAGCACGTTCGAATCCACTCTGGGGAAAAGCCGTTTGAGTGCACGAATTGTGGAAAACGGTTCTCCCACTCGGGCTCTTACTCTTCCCATATGACTTCCAAAAAGTGTCTCATCATGAATCTCAAGGTACACAAATACAAATTCTCTTAACAAATTCCATACGCTATGTGCTACCCTAAATACTTAGTTATGCTTACGCTGCTTTCCTCATGTCTCTTGTTTTTCGCTATATTACACGAAAGATAAGTTTCTTTCGAATGCAGCAAACACAAAAACGTCTCACCGATAAAAAACTACAACTCACCGACGGAAAAACAACAACCTGCTAAAACAATAAATAATATTAGAAACGATACAAATCATAATCAACATCCCAAACCCAATGAAAGGAAAAACTCCAGGGGGCTTTTCAACAATGAAAACGAATGACTCACTCAAAAAGGTGACTCACACGAATGACCGATGAACTTTTCTTATCTCTTTACTTTTCAATTTAAAAATTAAGCTTAAGGTGCCTATTTCTGTAAGGTGAATACAGATAAAGGACAAACAACCCTTTCAGATTAGCTGAACTATTAGACTTACCTTTTTACCTGTTACATAAACAAACACGTTCTCCAGCAGGTCAAAGTCAAAAATTAAGCTACTCAGGCACTGACAAACAAAGTCAACCTATAATTACAAGGTGGTTCTTGCTGAGGTCTTCATTTTACATAAAGTTGTCGATGCTGATACATAAATCTTTATTTGGGCCAGGAAAGCATAATATATTTTTCTTCAAGTTTTACTTGAACTTTTTTAGTTACAATAACATATACGGTTGTCGTAATTTGTATCGTCATTCAGTACACGATTATTGTTCTAAATATCTTTACGATTCATAAATTAAAGTTAAAATAAAATCAGCAATTAGAAGCAAATATTTACTAGTAAAAATACATAAACATATAAGTTTTAATGTGTGAGAAAAAGGACGGAGAGGCTAAATATTAACTAGCCTGTTCCCATCAAACAATCCAGTGTGAAGATTTTGTCAATTTACTTCCGTAAAAATGCATTTGGTATATTGTGATTGCGATGAGTTGTCGTCGTCGGCGAGTTGTCTTTCGGTTTCGGTGAGTTATAATATAATATTCGGATTTTTTTTTGTCGGGAAACGCTTTCTTTGTGGGGATTGTCTGTGTCTGCATGCATGTGTATACAAATTACATGGTAAAAGTTTGAAATGAATTCAAGTTTTAAGCAATATGTGTGTAATAGTGTACGTAATGTAGAGTACGCAGCGCTGCACGTACAAAATATTTGAACTTTGATAAAGTTATGAAAATCCATTGGTTTATAGAGTCGAAATCAAAAGTTTCAAAGTAAAAAAGTTGCAGCATTTCTTTATCTCTATATACATAAACACACATACGTGTTCCCTATAAATATATAAACATAGAATGTGTGTGCAAAGTGTGCATCTATGTAGACAAAGTTGTAAATTCTGGAACAGTATGTGTAAAGTGAGCATTTAAGTTACTTACACGCTTACACCTAGTCAATAATATAATACAGCAGTGCATGTAGTTTGGTGCAAATGTCTAAAGGTATATCGATATACTTATGTTGAGGATTTTGAATAAAAAATATTGCTTTCATTCCAATATATATGTATGTATGCAGGCTCGATTGCACTATGGCATATCATATTGCGCCTGGAAGTCATAAGTTGTTTCGGTCTTTTAGCCTTTTGGTTTGCTTGCTAGTGTTTTGTATGTATTTTAGTAATGTGCTAATACTTTATGAGACTGCAGAGTGTGTATACGATGGTATTTATTTAGCGATAATGTAAGTTATCCAATACTCATGTTATTACATTGTAGAACATGTGGTCTGGTTTGGTATCTCTATATTTGTCTGTCTGTATGCACTCTGTAATCTTGTAGAGTAATGTAGAAGGAGCCTTGTGTTTGTTTTTCATGTGCTGCATGTTTTGTGTGGGTTGGTGTTGGCTTTCGGTGATCTAAATTGTACAAGAGTAATTAAGTAGGAAATGTCCATAATTATTGGATTCCAGTTGGGTCGCGGTCGCAATGTAGAGAGCAAAGGGACGTCATCAGGTTCCTCGCCACAGCGGGCTTCCCATCCGCAGCAAAGCAGCCTTTCCAAGCTACAACAGCAGCAGCAGCAACGAAATTTCCTTCCTGACTCAACATTCCCAGTACATCCACTCCTGTCGGCCAAGTTGGCCAAAACCCCCATCTCTGCCGACAATAATCACACCAATAACAACAACGACTTGAACAACTATCCATCCACTTCACCACCGTTCCTCCCACCAGGTTAGTTACTTTCTTTTTCATCTAATAACACACATTATCTAACAATAACATCCCCTCCACTATGTTGTGGTATACAATATTTATATCTTTTGCATCTTCCAAAGTCTGGAGTTTCGAATCGAAAGATAAAACGACTAAAAGATCCTTCCAATTACTTACGTTTTTATTGTAGTTATTGATCTCTATCTGGGCTGTGCACAACATATGCCATTTTATAAATGTATGTGTATGTACAATGCAAAAGTCTCCAGCTATAAGATTAAACTACAAGAATAAGTAGGAAGCCAAAGTGAAAGTAGAACTACCCCAATTCGTTTAGTTTTGTTGATATTTTTATAAATGTCTCATGTCTTAATATGTTTACAGGTCCAGTGAATTTCCATCCATTTTTCATGACAGCTGCTGCGGCTGCTGGTCTTCCACCACACCCATATGCATTGAATGTGACCAACTTTTTCAACACTCTGCCACATGATTCACCTCTGCGACAATTGGCAAGTTTAGAGAAAGAGGATGTTGTTGGAGCTAAAGGACTTTCTTTGGTGAATGGAAAAAGTTCACCTAACTCCCGCTCCCCCTCCCCACAATGGTCGGAAAACAAAGAAAGTCTTCACGAGGACGGAGGGGACGATGACACGGACATGAAAGGAGCTCTGAACGGGGAGAATAGCTCTGTGATACACTCTTTGCACGGGGATGCTGCTGCAGACTTAGAAGAAGCCTCGAAGGAAATATGTGACAATAATCTTCAACGGCTGCTCGAGAGCGTCAGTGCCACTGTCAACAGACAACGATTGCAAAGTAGACATTATAAGAATGGATACAATTTGGATACAGAATGCTCCTCTAGATCTTCCCCTGGACTTACCAGATCTCCTAGCTTACCTTTAGGGATGAATGGGCCTTCCTCCCCCTTCGATGACGACGACAACCACGAACTTCACAATAACAATAACAATATTAAACTTGAGGATGAGATCGAGAGGAAAAGAAAGAAGAAAAAGAACGGGATTGAAGGGCTGGCTGCGAGGCTCGAGTATTGTCAACAGAATAGCGAAGCTGAAAAGGTTTTCAATGCATTCAGAGCTTCCATTAAATCCGAAAGCGAAGACGGAACTCTTTGTAACGGGGGTAGGTCCGAAGAGGATCAACATTCAAGTCAAAGTGGAGATGAGTCTGGAGAACAGAGTAAGTAAAAGTTTTCTATTTATTGGATTTGTGGGGAAACAGATAACCAGTAAAAGGAAATGCTATTACATAACGATTGATTCTAAATCATGATGTAGTATGTACTTTAATTGTTTTTCTTGAACATTTAGATGACCATAATGAGTCACACGAGACTATTGAAGAAGGACGAAGAGCCAGAGTGAGATCGCTGTTTTCCGAGTCTCAACTTGCTGTTCTTAGACACCATTACGCAATTGACCCCCGTCCCAGACGAGAACATCTTCTTGCGTTGGCTCAACAATTAGTTCTCCCTCTGCGTGTTGTTCAGGTAATTAGCATCGCAGTCGCTTAATGGGATTAAAATTAACAAAACTCAACATGCAACCTAGAAATTTGCATAAAGTTGAGTCAGGGATTAATTAACATTTGAATTTAATGTATACACCTTCCAGGTATGGTTTCAGAATAGCCGAGCTCGCGACAGGAGAGAAGGAAGACCCCCACAATCCAACTTTGGCTCTAAACATTCTTCCGGAGCAGGATTTCCCAGTGCGATGTCTCCATTGTACAATGAATACTCGACATCACGTTTGGGAATTGCTTTACCAGGCTGGAACATCGCCTCTAGTGCCATGGAGCCCAAGGAGCTCTCACACACACCTTCAAATGCAGAGCAACCTCTGGACCTTTCAACTAAAAAGTCAACCCCGTCAAATTCACCCCGGCCTTCTACAATAGATTCCGAACCTATGAGTTCCGACTCGGAAGATGGGATGACTATTGGAAACGAAAACCAACCTTTGAATTTGGTATGTTGGTGAAACGATCTCATTATCTTATATAATAAAACTATAATTCGCCTTGTGGCATGCATTCATGAGCAGCGAACGTGTTGCTCCGATTTGTACTAGGGCATTATTAATGAATTCTATTAAATATTAACATTGCAGAAAGCTTCGCCGAGCGGTAGCCCGTCTACTTGCCATTCCACCTCAACTCCAACTCTGCTTCGTTTGGTTAGTGAGGATCACAGTCGGAACGCTTCCTCCCCGAATGCGTTGAACAACACGTCTCGTCTTGCAAGGATTTTGTCTCAACCACCCGCGTCTACATCTCCCATCTACGTCCACCGAGGCAATTCCAATGGATCGCACAACGGAGGCTCCGCTTTCGATGCTCGCACTCCTTCTCCAGCCGTCTCAATTGGCCCCATCATGACCCCGATGTTGTCCAGCTTGATTCCTCTACCGTCCAACAGTCCTCGCGAGCTGAGCATCAATGGCTTTAATCACTCTCCCTTGAATCTAATTGCTAGCTCTACAAATGAGAATGGGGAGCAGCATCCAGTTTTCCTCGGCATCGGAGCATCTCCAGCCAAAAAACGGAAGAGTGCCAACAGCCACTCTACCAAATCCAACAAAAACAACGCCAACGCAAACAACAGCACCAGTGTTCCAACAACCAACGGTCAGGGAGAAGAACAGGGACAGTTTTCTTGCGATCAATGTGAAAAAACATTTAATAAACAAAGTTCACTAGCACGCCATAAATATGAACATTCTGGTGAGTCATTCAGCCTTTGTAAATTGTAGTTTGTACCTGACTTAATTAATTTTACTCCTTCGTTACCATTATTTTTTTACGTTTATTTAAGCTCTATGGGGCTTAGCTACCTATAAGATATAGTTAAGATGTTTTAAACTCTGTATAGAATTAAAGGTAATTGTAAGCTACTACCTTAAAAAATATTTTACAATATTGTTTATGTTCTACTTATTTTTAATCTTTGAATGCCAACTATGTACCCAAGCCCTTAATCTTATCTTAATATTAATTTTCTGTTCTTCAGGTCAGCGTCCATACAAATGCAACACATGCGAGAAGGCCTTTAAACACAAACACCATTTGACGGAGCACCTGCGACTACATACAGGATCTAAACCTTTTCAGTGCAACAAATGTGGAAAACGCTTTTCCCATTCTGGCTCCTACAGTCAGCATATGAATCACCGCTACGCCTACTGCAAACCCAACCCAAACAATCGTAACTAAAGTCACATTCATAATTACTACCACAAACAAACAGCTAATCTCTGCACTAGTTAACTGTACACTCACTCTATTTATAGGCACCATACTTCTTGTATAGCTTTTGTTTGACTATCTTCCATATTAAATACTAGCTAGATTACATGGCAGACATATTATATAAATTAACTACTATAGAGTTTTATGAAACATTAGCTAAATGGGTATGATATGACTTTAAGACTAATAACTACCTAAATCGGTGGATAACTACGGAAAAAGTACGTCAGTACCTATCGTATAGGTATGTAATTACTGATACGTTATATTGTATGTATAACATATTTAGAGTTATACTATAAATACTAGAGATAAAAGCTATTATTGACAGATGAAATAGCCATTACGTATGACAATGTCTTCTGATCTTGTGCGAGATAGCGAAACTGTTTCTGTCCGCAACAGGAATGAAGAACAAAGAGTTAAAAGGCCTAACAATTATCCATCCATGTGAATGAGATGGTCGGAGCGAACCTTGTTTCGACTCAATTCACGTTTCCCCTTTTTCAAATCTTGTATTGTACAGATACCTATCTCCATTAAATTCAATAATAATGTAGATCCTAGATTTGTTCATGTTCAGAAGAAAGTACATAACTGGTCTCATCTTCATCCGCTCTCTTGTTTCCATACCACAGTCATAACCATACCTACCCCATGACATAAATATACGTAGGAAATGTGTTTAGTTAGTGTGTATCTGCATCTTACATAGAAATAAGAGTAACACATTCTGTTACGTAAGAAATCTAATTACTCTATTGCATATAAATACCCAGTCTTAGAATAGGCATTAATATACGGCAAAGTATATTATATAGTATTATAGGTATTTTAGATGCTACAGTGTATAGGGAAGGACGAACGGAGTATATTATATTAATATAATACCTACCTTTTTATTAATTATAGTAAATATATAGGATGCGTATTGGTAATTTGTCTATTTAGCATCGTATTGTACTCTCTGCATGTGTTTTATTAACTTGCAATTGCAATTAGTGCCAAATGTGGTATGCGAAGCAATGCCAAGTCAGGCATCCGAAAAAGTTAGCATCCGAGAATCTAGGATTCTTGGAAATCTGGAATGGGGGTGGGGCTACGCTTGGAAATTGAGAAACTTTTATACTTTCTCCATTTAACCAAATGGAGAAAGTGGGGAAAATAGCCAAGTGCAAGGCTTGTGTACTGCAATATACCATAATTATATTATGCTCTCCAATCTCCCGAGATATTTGGATTGCACAGCCAGGTTTACAAACAACGAATTAAATACCTATGTAAACTTATATGTATGTAGAACTATAGTAAATTTTCTTAACAAAGTCACGTCAGGTATCCTATTCCATATTATGTTGTTGTAATTTGTAATTAATTACTTAATTAGTAGGTTTACATCGTAATTTATGCATCGAAAAAGTTAACTCTTGAGCAACGAACAAATGCTAACGAATATATATACCGTCAACTTAAATGAAACAAAGTAAATTCTTTACTAAATGGAAACCAACATTCTATGAATCTGTACCTTTTATGTGTACTAGGTATTATTGTGGTTATTAAGGTAAATGCCTAATTATTATACTACTTATCTTCTGACAGTTTCAAGAATTCAGTTAAGACTTTTTGTAGTGTACAGTGTAATGTGATACACAATTGCATAATATTAGATAAATAGTAGGCTCATTAGCCCTTAACGATCGTCTCATTATTATTCTCAATTCAGAAAACTAATTCGCTAAATACCGTACTGAAGACAGATGCGTTTGATTTTGTGTAGGTACATCATTTTACTGGAACAATTGCATAATAGCAACAAGAGGAATATTCGTATAATTTCACAAAGCGTAAATACAGATCTGTTTAATTTCCAAAATATTTTACATTTTATTTGTACATTAAATTCAAAGTACCTGCGAAATACTCAACAGAATTTTATCTGCAAATAATACAATAATCTAAGAATATTATGTACCACAGTACTATTCTTCACATATAGCGCAGGTAGGCAGTGTTAATTATAAGTAAGGAAAGTGTAGAATCATAACGTGTACATTATTGCATACAATTACCTACTTTTAGAGTCAGGAAATAAGAGAACCAACAGTTGCATGCTTTTACTAGATTTAACTCTAATTTTAAGTACATGCATAAATCAGCGTGTAGCTATCTTGTAGTTATCCAGCAAAGCATAGTGTACAAACATACAGCCTTACGTGTAAGCTCAAGCTTTTTAGATATCTCAGTTATATGGAGTATTAAGTACACCCTATATGATCACAAATTAGTTCCCAATTACCTTTGTGGAGCAAATTGGGACACGATTTGTTAACTCAATTTGAAAACACACTTAATGGCAATATGTTTTTCGAAAGATTAATTTCTGTCAACAACATTTCATAAAAGTAATCCTAAACTGGGTTAGATCAAATTGTTGGCAGTGGATTCTTAACATAATTCCCTAAGGAAATTGTATAACTACAGTGCATATGTGGTATATTTTGGGCTTTAATGTTTAGTGTAAGCTTTCTTGAAAAGCGGAAATAACTTTCACACTCATTTGCAAGCGAGTTTATTTCCAAAACAGATTAAAATGGTTATAATTCAAATGTAAAATATTATACAAAGAAATTTTATGTGCCAAAAGGAACAGTTGAGCTCAAAAGGATATTAGTAGCTATATGTACATATAACTATCTATTACGTTGCAACTGAAAGTAGAAAGTGAAGCCTACTAATAAGTATTAATTAAATATCTTCCACAGAATCAATCAGAAGTTGCCATTTCGTGTATTATGAATCTGAACAGAACATTTTGCCATAATAATCATGCATAAATTACATTATATAGTCAAGGGCAAATGATTTTTACCCCAGATAATCAATTTCCTATTCAGCGAACCTATCAATACAACATTCAAGTATAGTTACCAATCAGATAACTAGTCTGGTTCTATTAACATAGAAATGGAAGTATAACATGTTTTAGAACAGCAACTGATTTTCAATTGAAAATTAGTCAATTTTTTCAATAATTTCAATGCAATTTACACCTCTGTACTATCTCTCCTAGTCACTTCTACTATAGTTATCAACAAACCATGCATGACTTGCCTTACCATAACAAAAAAGTAATTAAGCATAATTTAAAAATTACAGGCTGCAATATTTGTACTGTTAAATAGTTCATTTTATCTATGTATACACTCTACACTATATATGTCATATAGTTAATTTAAGTTAGTAAGTTAGAGAGCAATTTGTAGCACAGGCATCCAAAGATTTTGAATTTGTGTATTCAGTTACTCAGTGCAATTTTAACTCAATCATTTTGGCAAATCTTTGTTTTTGCCCTACCCCTGCTGTCTGAAAATCTCTTTAATAGATCTGCAATACCTATTTTAACTGAGAATAGGCACTGATTTTTAATAGCTTTTACTACCCATAAGTAGTAATATCCACAATAAAATAAGTAGGTCAAGAAGGTTATGTAAATAATGAGATTGTTTTTAACCACAATTAATTATTACTGTTAGAATGGCATAATATTAGCAGTTAGTTAAAGTTATACTGTATATTCTAATGTAAATACCTAATTGTTGGCAATACAATACATACTTTATACTCTGCATGCATAATATATACATTTAGTTTAAAAACAACGAAGTAAACGAATAGCTCTTTTATTGACTATTCAGTGTAGTACATAGTAGACTGCAATAATAATTAATATTTCTTATATACTAAATATTATTGTATAAGTGCATAAATAGTTAATTAAATAATTGAAATGTACAGGTATTTGTAATAATGACAGATGAAAAATGGAAAAGATATAGTTAAGTACATAGAGTGTAGCAAATAGATATAGAGATCTGATGCTTTATAGATTTAGAGCAAGGTTAGATAAATAGTTGATAGTTTTAAGTAAATAAGAGAACAGTTAATTAGAGATAGGGCGGAATGGACGCGGAAGTGGTTTGCTAAGGGACGTTTTTCTCCGTCTCTTTCTTACCATCTCTAAAAATACTCCGATGAAACTGTTGTACACCAATGACGAACTCGAGACAATATTGTTAATAGTCCTTATGGAATGTGATGCCATACGTTTTTCAAAATATATTTTATGCTCTCTTTGGGTAACCTACTATACTATAATATAACTACATATAAAAGTAATTCTTACAACAATACTATAATTACCTAACTATTATATATTACTAATGTGCGTTGTATTCGAATTAAATGTGTGAACATATTTCTCGTCTACTAAATACTAACTAAAAACATGTTAACTACTACTCTACTAATTAGCATTAGTTAGGTATTTAGGAACATTATTGGAAATGCATAATAAAACAATGTAAATAATTTAAATAAAGCTACCTATAAGCAATTAATGAGTTTCGAGTAATTAAAGTATACAAAAAATACATCCAAACACTATACTATGGGTTTAATATAAGCAAATACTATATACTATCTACTACATACATACGTGGAAACTAAATAAAACATTGTAGATTTTAGAAAACAAGAAATCGAAGTAGAAAAATAATCAGTGCGTCATCACTTTATTAGCAAAATCGGTAGCTACATCTAAAATACTAAACTAAATACACCAAATATAAAGCTCATTCATACAAGTACCCCATAGTCCCCTTACAAATTACGTGTACGCATATTATGTTAACGTAATTTTCTAAAACGTTCAACATGAATTTTTATGAATTTTAATCTAAATGTGTCAAAATTACTAACTGACTGTGTACATGACTATTTACCTCTGCTAAAAATAAATAAACTACTACATGAATTAAACATTAAACGATTTCCTTATAAGTAGTGTTCTTTCATGTTACGTTGTTCCTATTAAAAACATATTTTACCTTAAAAAAGATTGTGTTTTTAGCCATTGTTAAATGATAAATAGGGATTTAGATAATTTAGATTTACGATTAGCGAGATTATTGTATTGTAAACACACGTAAAGTGGCATTCCAATCCAACCTTCTACTTAATATTAACTCTCTCTCAAAGAAAATCCTATCGCAAAGTCAAATTATCCTAAATACAGATAGTACACGTATATTTGCATCCCGAGGTAAATTGCGTACTATTTACCAAAAGTATTTCCATTCAAAAAAAATTGTATATGTAATAGGAAGGATGCAGATGGTAGCATTTAAAAATTGCATGATCTTGGTATTTACAAACAAGACAGAAGTTAGATTAGCTAAAATTGAATTCGCTCAGGTTCGATGAAAAAGTAAATATGATTGATTTGTTAAACTCTGCTATAATGTACTTCTACGAACAACATGTGTTCCTAAGCCGTTGACAACTAAACTATGAAATAGACATAATTAACTAACTTTGAGAGTTAAATTGTAAAATTATAATAAAATACAGACGCATAACATAAAGGTACATACATTAGAATAGAATATACAGAGTAAAAAACATGGGTTAGATTAAAATTTACATTAAACGTTATAGTTTTAAGAAACGAACATGAAGCTAGGGATTATCATTGAAATGAATTTTAATAAAGTAAATGAGACTCTCTAAATGTGAATTCGTGTGCCAAAATTATTGTGCTTCCATGCAAATGATTTGCTGTTAAAAGAGTTGCATAATAATTAATTAAGTATCGGGCGTGTGTAGATAATTACTTTTAAAATTATTCATTAATCTTACACTTACTATTAAATACATGAACAGAGTATTCGCATTTAACTATGTATATCTTTACAGGACACTTGAAGGATAAAATTTATTTTTTAATTACCTTTGAGTAAAAATTAAAACCCATCATCAATGCCAACAACGCAATTGTAATTTCGTTCAACAATGATTCTTAATTATATAGTTTCTAGTAGTGGTGAATAGGAAATAAAGAAATCGCAAATTACAAAGAAACCCAAAATTGACATAATGTCCAAATGAATATTACAAAAAACTATTATTTTATTTACCAATAAAAGTTTCCCAATTGAGAAAATACCTCACACAAATTACATTTTACATACTTAAAGCTAAGGGTAATATAATTTTTGATATTATTTTATCTGTAGAAGATTAAAATAATTACATACAATGATATTACGAGAAACATAATGACATTTATTACATAAATATGTATACTATAAATATAACTTAGCGAAAATTTATCCTGTTTGACTTTTCTGATGTTAAGCGAACCCTTTAATAAGTTTATAAATATTGTTTTACTCTACCACAAGTAGTTTAATTTAATTTTTCCATAAAAGTAAGATTGTTAAAATTAGAATAAGGTGTAATTTTAATTTCACAAACCAAAAGGATTCAACAATAAAAATTAAGAAATTTTGTATCTTTATGCTTATCCAATGGTAAATTAATATAGTTACATCTACTTTTACATAATTTAGGTTAGCATATCAAGTTTTGTTTTAATTATAATTTGTCACATTTTACAATTATCATATATCAATCTTTTGTTTGTATAATTTTAAGAATTTTAACCATTTTGTTTACATTAATCTACTCTACAACTTAAGTTCCTACATAAAACATGCATGTGCAGTACATCCTTCCGTTTACCAAGCCAAGCCACAAACAAATAATACCTATGTTAAAATACAATACATAGATAATAATTCTTTAATAACTAAATAAGTAATGTTTTAAAAAATACTATACTGTATTAAAAATGGATACAAAAAGTGTATGGTGTATGTATAATGTATGTTATGTACATTAGTGTGAAAAGAAGATAATAAATATTCAGGTATATACATAGAAATACTATTATTACAATGTATTGTAAAAAAGTAATGTAATGGAGTGAATGCCTATAGGTTAACTATAACTATACTAGATGTAATAATGTACTGGTTTTATGAAAATACAACAGAATACAGTGGCTAGACGGAGCCAAAGAATGTAACAATGAACGTATGAAATAAATAAATAAATATCGACTTTACTTTCTTTGGTCATCGTGTTCTAAATGCTATAAACGTACACACAAACTACTTTATTTCCTATAAAGCTAATTAAAATTCTTTGAAAATGCTAAATTGTCTATATACAATATAAATACTTTGTGAACAGATCTACGGACTATGGCGAAGGCGGCTATAATTATGCGGACATATTCTATCGTAAATATGAATTCGTGACTACTGATTAATGTTTAGTATGCTTAAACTTGCATTTGCGTTACTTACACATGACATACATTGAGATAAACTATGGAGAATCCTTTGTAGTATAAAGAAGTAGAACAGTTCGGAAATAATTTCTGTTGGAGAATTGTAACATTGATGAGCTAATTCCATCTGGCATTTCATATCCCTTCGTATCCATCAGAAGTCTTTTCTTTCTTCATCATGTTCTCAACAGCTTGAATTAGCTCTGTTAGTTCCCTACGTTGTTTTGGACCACCTATGTCAAACAAAATAAATATCCAATTAATGTCTATAATCTATAATTGCCATACTTGAACTACTTGTGAACTAGATACTATTGGCATGTCATTACGTTTTTGAATTTTCTGAGGACATTCTTCAACACCCTCAGGGGCTACTTTCCGTGGCCGTCCACGTTTTCGTCCCGTCACTCCAACAATGACAGCTGGTTTTGCTCGAGGAGTGGGAGTCGGCTCGTAAGAAGGATCTTCCACTTCCTCAGGATCTATAAACTCTTTTTTCAAACAACGACGAGGTCGGATAATATTTTCAGGTTGAGAAATTAGCGGAGTTTCCTGACTTTCTGGTTTGATTTCCACGTTTGGGTATGGTGGCTTAACTGTAACAATACTTGCACTGGCAACTATAATAACAGAAAACATTAATTTAATGATTCTACTTAGATACTCATTAACATTTTCAGCTATTATATTGCTCATTTAAATTACAAATTAATTATTATTATCGCAAACTAAAAATAAGTGGGTACTACAGAGGACAAACCTTACCATGGGAAATATTCGAAATATTCGCAAGTGAGCGTAAGGCTCTACGTTGATAAGGCTTTCTTGGTTTTGGTGGTGGTGGCATAGGATTAGCAGCCTCTATGAGTGTTCTAACTTTCTCACCCTTTACAAACAAAAGATTAGAATTTTTCTAGTATTTTAAGTTAAAGATAACATTACTATTACTGTACATTTATTCTGTTTTCGCTAACTTGTGTCTGTTGCTGGCAGTATTTACTAAATCGATCGTGTGGTAGAAAGTCTATTTGCTTGACGGGGTTATGCCTATCTGGGGAATCTACGCGGAGTTCGTATCTCTGATTTTCTTCATCTAAAAATTGACGCAGAGTAGCAACAATTGGAATCTTATAATCTCGTCTGCATTTTGAAGTAACTTCCCGACTGGATCCAGCACCATGGTTGTCGTTGTGAATATACGATGTACCTTGCAGAACTGCACCCTTAGCTTGAGCTACATCCTGAGGAGTCGCTGGAACAAGAAGCTATTGAAAAACAAGGCAAGGAATTGATTATAGGATCCAATACATGATTAGGAAAGGATTAAAGTTAGTTTGGAGACAAACATTTCTTTCATGATTGACGGGAACAATACGCATGAGAAAACTGTTGTCTCTGTTTTCAGTTTGGTAAGGATAAAATGCAATGAACGGAGTCTGCTGTCGAAGTTTTGCCTTTACAATAGCTGCTGTTTTTATAATTTCAGTTAAAAATCCGCATTGGAATGATTCCCAGTTCTAGAATTATAGAAAGTACCACCTATGATTAGTGTTAATTTATCATTATCACTAAAAAGATTGAAGTAATATTCCTGGAATATTTTAAATTTTAAATACGTAATTAAATCATTACCTCCTCTGTCACTAGTTCATCATCTTCAACAGATTTTGAGATGCTCGCTTCTTGATTCAGAACGTGAAATGGAGTGTGTAGTGAATCCGTGTCCTCTACAATTTGCTGAAAGTTTGTTATACATTTTTAAAAACAATTTCTAGAATTAAATGACAATATTAAATGCAAAAAGGATTTGTCGAATCTCATCAACATTGAACGTTTACTCAATACAGTACGTAAACTTACCACCCCAATAGCTCCTCGTCCATCCTTGCCATTTTTGTTGGTGTGTTCAATTAGTAGTGACACACATGGATCTAATTTTTCACCAGTCCGAAATTCAAAATCCTTAGGCATTCTGACTAGTTTCACCTTTTTCCCTTTCTCGGTAAAAACAAATTTGACTCCATGTCGTCTGTCTTTGTGATTGTTCAACTGCAACTTCTTCTCAAACGCTTCTGAACAAAGGTCACAGGCAAAATTTTTTGGCATCGCCATCTCATCATGGTTGTGCAATATCATATCCTCAGCTTTTACATCTTTCTCAACCTGGGAACAGTACCATATCATATATCCGTCAAAATTAAAAATAGAAATATTTTCACAACATGACCCACCACAAAATATTATGACGGTGCTATATGAACAGAAAAAACATAATCATGATTCTTGATGGTCAAAATCATTAATTGTGAATGTTAGTTAAATATTGACTTACTTCCATTCCTTCCTGTACTGCAATTTCTGAAGGTGTAGCGAAAGCTACGAAATTCATATTTTCGTCCAAATGAATAAGATTTTCTCCTTCTTCCAGATGAACAACCTCTCCTGAGGGTAGTTGAAGTATTTGTTGAGTTTGTTGGTAACCCTCAGATTCGTTTATTACCTCTTGCATACTATTATCATCTGTTGTATAGGTCACGTAATGTTGTGTCAAGCAGCCTTCTTCTTCGTCATTGTCACCAGAGCCAAAAAGAAGCAAAGGGTTACTTTGGCTAATAACTAAGTTTTTCAAATACTCTGGGTCATCGCTTTCGGCCACAAGCTGGAAGAAAGCTCTTTCATGTTCGCTCATCGGTTGTGGTCCTTTATTTTGATAATCTCCTGTGATGGTATCATCCTCACATACCAATTGTACATCACTTGCAGCACCATTTTCGCATTCGTTGACAAACTCTTGATGCGGAGAACCCGTATGATTTATTCCTTCGAAGCCTTCAACTTCCTGCGAAAAAATTGACATGCCTCCATCTTCATCATTTTGCTGTAGATTTTGAATTGGAGCAATTGATATCTTCGATTCACTAGGATAGGGACTTTCCCCTCTGAGGTTGTTCTGTGTCATATCAATCGAAACCCCATGTGCAGTAACACTTAAATCAGGGATTATTTCTTCTTCACATTGTGGGCTATCCGTTTCCGTTATCAGTTGACTAGTTATAGCTGGAAAGGGGTTGTCATCATCTTCTGGAGTTTCCACAGTGCTTATCTCATTGTAGCATTCTCTAACAGCGTCTACCACTTGATCCAGCGAAAACAGTACATTTTCAGATGAATTATCGTCTTTTTCATTCCCCTGCGAACGCTCATTCTCACTTGTTGCAGTATTGGATTCTCCCTTTTCATCTCCTCCAGGACTGCTCACTGTACTCACCTTCCCCTTTTTACTTCGATGGTGATTCCTTTTTCGGCCCATGTCTAATAATATTGATATTTTAAAATTTCAAAAATTCAATTTTCGACGTAAAATAATGTAAATACATTTAGAAAATCCCAATTCACTGATATACTATTTCACCTGACAAATAAGCTTGTAGTAGACTGAAAACAAAAAATACAACAGAGAGAAATTATTTTGAGATGTGATAAGGTGATGTGTAAAGTTGAAACTGATCACAGAATGAAAAATTATTCAAAAGTTTACATGAACTTTCAAAGATCAAATAGAATTACATACAATGCAAAAATTGGGGCGGAGTTACATGTTTAACTACAATGGTCGATCGATTTAATTCGTACGTGCACATTCCTTTATGACTTTTCATATGGCGTGCACGTGCAGTCTTTGTTCTCCGTTACTCTACAGCAGAACAAAGACAAATCACGTGTGCTTGACTGCCATAATATGTGCACGGATGGACAATGGACAGACTTATACCCAATATTCCCAATTTTCCCATTCCGCTTCGCTTACATGTTCTTAAAAGATAATTAATGGCAAAAAATGTTAATGATCTTCGAAAATACAAAAAGTTTAACATAATTAATAATTAAATAAATTAAATTCTGTGTTTCGCTATTATTTTCGAAATACGTACACCATAATAGATGTTATTGAAAGATTCAGACAGGTTGAATGTAGGTATCGCGTTATCGCGTATGGCCTAATTACCAATCCCTAGTTATTTAGTGTACTACCTAGTTAGGCTAAACTGTTTTGTCTTAATATGAATTCAACACAGTTAATCCACATCATCCCACCCCCGTAGTCCCCACAAGAACACGGAACTACGATTCATTCATATTTATGTACTTCTGTAATACATTCGGACAATATTGCATTTTGAGCATAATGTTATGTAACGCTAACTAAATAAAAAGTTCCAATTGTGATATTGATAAATAAATCAACAGCACAGCACAACTAACCATGTATTTCAACAACTTATGCCTTTATTTATGCTAAGTCATGAATTTTAAATTGAAACAGGCCCAGATTCGAAATAGTGTACAAGTTATCATGTTGTATAGATCAATTACTGTGACCATAATATATATGGTTTACCACAAAGTATTTTACAAAATATCAGCAACTATAGGTACGTTTCCGTTGTGTAACTTATTGCCTCTTTTACTTACATTTAAATACATAGGTAAATAGGTACTTAAAAGTAATGCAGCACTTAAATGCGTTACATGTTTATTATACAATTACTTAAATACAGTTTCTATACCTTAATGCCAAGCCTTAACAATATTTGTTCTTCCTCCAAGTACAACTGCCTTACAAAACGTGCCAGTACTACAAAGTATTTCAATAATTCATTCACCGCATGCTTGGTATGATTAATAGTTATACATTAAATTATCTAATAATACACAGACTACACACTGCATTTACATTTACACATTTTACAATATTACTACAGTTGACATTACGAAACTAGTTTTCGATAAAATATATACTACAAAAATACGATTATTGCGATACTACTTAATATTAGCAAATAACAGATATAATCAAATAAATAAGAATGCGTCAATTGCTACCATTAAAATATCTAACACTAGAGAATACTGAACACCTTATGGAACTTATCATCGGTAAGCTTTGCCATCAAATTAAACAATTCGTAAAATTCCAATATTTTGAAATTACAAATTATACCGTGCTAATTGGTGAAAAGTTAACAACTCAGGAGCAACAAATTTTATAACAAAAGCCACACCATTAGCCAAAAAACGTGTCAAAAGCTTAAGTTAAAGTAGGTTATACTGTATTTTCATTTTCAAAAATCATTAAATATTCTACCATGCTAAAAAGAGTTTAAGTTACGCTTTGTTAGCACTCTCTCCCCCAGAATTATTCGAAGCGCCAGATCTAATTACTTCAATTTTAGCACATAATTTTAATGCAGGCCCTAGTTTCATGCCCATTGCTGACATGAGATGATCTTCCTTGAGTAGCATCAGAGCTTGTCCGTCAATTTCTTGTAATGCAAAGTCATCTGCATATTCGGTACAACCAGGAAGTGATCGAACGAAATCTACGACTTCAGAAACACTCCATTTTACAGGATTAACCTTTGGCTCTTCTTCTACATGATCTTCATTCGGTGACAATGTTGATGCCTCTCCAACAGAACTATTTGTTTCGTCAGTCAAGTCAGCTTCAACTCCCTCTCCCTTTAAAGTGCATTATAGTATATTCAATTTAAAATTTGGATTTTGCTGAATAATTAAATTTAAGTGTATTTTATGTGTAATTGATAACTTACCCATTTTCTTCCTTTCCCCTTCGTTTTATTATTGTCTCCATTCGTATTAGCCATGAAGGAGTTGTTGGAAACTTGCACCTGTTGCTGTTGGTGGGCTACCTTCATTCCCTTCGCGCATGCTGAAGAGCAGAAACGCTTATTTTTCTTAAACTTCGCCTTTAGATCAACCTTGCCACACATTTCGCATTTACCCATTTCTCCAGAAAGAGCAAGTTTCTTTTCTGTAACGCAAATTACAATTTATTTAGTTACATTAACACTGTCGCTGGTATAGTTATATGTGCAGCATACAGTATTCATAAAAAACTATTATGAACAATCATACATATTTCTATTAGTATCATAATTTTCCCATTCACCGTATCGAAGTATGGAAATAAAACTTACTCGGAGGTTCTTCCACATCGCCATTACGTGGCATAGGAAATGGTTCTGCAGCTTCTTGTATTACAAATCCTTCTATTACATGAGTAAGGACCTGGGGTTTCACCATAGCTTTCGGGAGTTTTTGTTTTACATTGGTCTCCTCTGGTTCATCGGATGCATTGTTAGCTTTTGTATTTTCTTTTTCGGTATCACTGAAAAATATAGCAAATGATATAAATTATTGTCAACATATTTAACCCGCAAGGGGGGTTCAGTATTAATAGTTTAACGGATGTCATTCTTACGCTTTGTTGTCAGCCGTCGTATCTTGACTTTCATCTTTCTTTGGAGGAGGAGCAGGAGTTATAGAAATATTAGGACTGGGTAATTGGGTTACAGTTGTGGGGAAAACTTGTAGCGGTTGCTG
>JAQFYC010002471.1:0-25442 GCA_034694165.1 Tomocerus mixtus
TATTTTTCATACGTTGGGCAAAAATGCCTAACCCAACCTTTAAGCGAGCAGATGTTATCCAACAGGAATAGGGTTAAGATGGAGCACTGTTTGTTGGATGATTGAAACATGACCACCGGTTTGTAGTAGCAAAATATTACTAAGGAAAGTTAGTTGACATCGAGACAGAATAAATAAATGTAACCCAGATCCGTCATACAATTTTCACTTTTATTAAGTGCTGACTGAGTACGTTAACTGTATCAGATTTATTTCCCGTGCTATATTTTCACTTGTGATTCTCATCTTCAGTGAAGTTGCAAAGCCAAATAAAAATGACAATGAAGTTTAATTTTCTCAACATCTTTTATACAAAACTTTGTACTTTGAAAAATTTATTTTAGCGTCGCACTGGATATTTTAAAATCAGATATTAAATTAGTAAATTCAATAGATGCATACAGATAGAAGCTTTTCAAATTGGTTTCACTGTATTTTTCAGAAAAAGGAGCTAATTACACATAGTACATTTGAGCTAATAACAATTGTTAGTGACTATTTGTAGTAATAAATACTTTCAAGAATTACAAATACTGCACAGTCTATTGATTTTGTTAAACATTCTGTATTGTTTCTTAGTTGTAAAAATCTTCTATAAGTTATCTGGGAATGCGTGTTTAGTGGTTAGCTTGCAAGGCGATTTGATTCATTTACGTTCACTCGTCCAGATCACACATTAGAAAGAGCTATCATAGCATAGCTATCAGCTTTATCATCTAACCTTCAGCCAGTCAACTCGTCTTACGCTTGTTTCTCAAGATTGGAATGATTTCTCATTTAGTGCAAGTCTTAGCTTTGAATTGAGTTGAGACTACATTGATCTCACAATGTCATAGATCTAGACTTCATTAAAATTCACTGTATCCTGTGCACACTTTATACTAGGCTCACTACGTAAATAGATAGCCAAATTATTTTGATATGAAATATTATTATGAAATATTTGTAATACATAGTTACAAAAATATTATTTCTGTAAATTATTAATGCTTATATTGTAATAATTACAAATATATGAATGTTAACTTCAATTATCAATATCATTTTATAAATTAATAAATTGGTAAGTAATTATTACTCAATTGTCGGTAATTTGGAAAATAAAGTAACCTTGAAAATTGAAATGATCAAAATGATGGTTAAAATGCCGAGTGCTCATTAGAATTTTAGCATGAGGAATAAATTCCTGATTAGATTTTTTTGTTGTAATCAATTCGAGGGGCGTGCAAAAATTATGCGACAATATCTTATTGCATTGGAGAACAAATAAAGCAATTGCATTACGAAGACAAGCATCTCATTTAAAAAAAGAGTTGTGGTTCACCTCAAGGTTAATTGGAATATTCTATCCCGAAAATAAATATTAACTTGGTTCTCTCCCCAATAGAGACATGTCATATTATGCACGCTTACGTTACCCAAATCATCTACTGATTTTTTAAACTGGCTTAGGAATGTGGTTGATGGACATGTGCTTTTTTTCTTTCGTGATGAAAGAGATAGCTTAGCATCTTTTTACTTTAATTCAGACATTAAAATTTTGCTTCACTATTGTCATGAGTTAGGTTGGCAGGTGTGGGGATTTCTTTTCAAGTATATATTATGTAGTATTTGTATTTCCTATTGAGTTAACTGTGGGGAATCAAGATTTAATTTCTCGCTTTCATTCAATAGAAACAAGATACTGTACTTGTGGTAGACAGAGTCTAACAAAAAGATGTAAGATTATTTGAGCTTTCAACATTTCAAGTCATTCACTTACAGTCAATCACTTCAAGACTTTAACTTCACTCAAAAAGCAATTCCTCTACAGAAATACTGACACTTCTTTACTTCCACCTTCAGTTCAATGTAATGAGTAATGAGAATTCTTTCATTCAATTTATTTCTATGTTAATAGCAAGGCTGTCAGCAAAATTATAATTTTCATCCTCATTTCCAGTATTTCCAGCACACCCACCGTTGTTACAAGTTACAACTTCATTAATGAGATCTCCAGAACATACTACTAACCCTTTACATAATAAATATATTATGGAAAACACTTGAGTATAAATTGTGATTACATTATTGCAGGATTGACTTGTTGAAATTTTGATGGTACTTATAATTAAATGGTTAAAATGAATTAAGCAAAGTAATTATAATGTTTTCTTAAATTAAGCTGTCATTTGGGAAAACGAAAAATAATTTATTGTTTTCTAGAAGCATGTTCTGTTGTAAATACTGATACCTTAGAATAGAGACGCACATTCAAGAGACAAATGAGATTGCAAGCAATTAATGCTGATGGGATATATAGTTGAAATTTTGAAATACTTTAAACAAATTAAGGTAACAGTTAAGATCAACAATAAATCTTTCCAAATTACATATACACACTTAATCTTAATGACGTTGTTTCTTGTTCAATGATTAGGTTTTATTACTTATATATTTATACTCATCAGCTCGACATATACGCACCTACTATCTACTACTGTCTAAATTTATCTAATACATAATGTAAATTGCAATACGTTTTGGCACCAAATTATACTTTATTTGCCAATTAAAATGATTGTTGTAACAGAAGTAGATTCATGACAGGAATTAACTCCTCTCGTTGTTCTGTCATTATATTTGAAACAACTATATTACGGCATGATAAACACAAATTCCACATTTCTAAGCGTAGTACACCAGTATAATTATTCACCTAATAAGAAACACGGAAGCCAATGCGAGTTATCTATTTAATTAATTGTTATTCATTATTAAATGCTTGTACATGGTACACTTTGCAGTAGCTACTAACACTTCCGTAACATTTAATCAATGAAAATAATTTTCATGGCATCGATACTCATATTTAAAAAAAATCTTTGCATCTGAATCAATAAACATATTTTTTCACTTCCATTCACATTTTAAATCCCCTACATATTTACTTTAATATAACTAAATACCTATTTGGCAGTAATTGCTATGCTTTTTAAATCCATTCAGCTACCTGTATACTACCATTTGCCATGCAAATAACAACATTACAGGAAAGAAGCCCAATCACGGCATTTTCATTAGCAAAAATGCTTAGTAGCTATGTAGCTATTTTAATAGAAGCGCAACGATTTTGAATAGACGTTCCCTAAATTTCAGTAGTCTAAACTGTCAGGTATGCATGTATTAGAAGATATTTAATGGCTAGGTACTAAAAGTAACATGATGATAATTAATGGTTGGAAAACAGGTTCATACAATATGTACATGATACTTTGTACTTATCCATTCAAGTACCAACATTAAATAACCAAACTGCACTGCACTGCCAAGCCACAGCAAGCCAAAACATTATAAGGCTATTAAAGCTTAACGATATAAAAGCATGCGGATTTATCGTTACGTGCCATGCTAGTATGAGCCAACGGGATAATTTGCCATGAAACGACCAATTTCAGGTTGACACGGTGGTGCAACGACGAATATTTGTGAATTGGATAGATATATTGTATTAGGTCGTTAGATGATATCTACATTATCATATTATGCAATTTTAATTCTACGACAGACGAAACAAAATCTATTATCGCTCTAAATGCAATTGGCAATTACAGCTAATGCTGTGGTTGATGATGTACATTGCTCTATGATGCGATTTTCACTAATAATACACTTTAACAATAAACGCTCCGGTTATTATTCTAAATTTTGGTCAAAGTCAAAGTCGGTATTGTGACGCTTTGTTGCATCATTGACCGAATTAAAATAGCTTCAGTTATTATTAGCATCATTTTTTACTTATAGTCATCTAAATTCCTTTTGAAATACGAAATAGTTTAAAATCTCAGCGTACCCATTTAAAATTTCCAATTAAATTCGGAATTCTGATATTTTCATTGAACTCAACGTAATAGTTTTTTCTGTGAATTAGTAATTATGAATTTTTTAAAGATATAAGTTTAGATATCTAAGGATAATTCAGTGTACAGATAAGAGCACTGCGCTGTACAATAAAATGAAAATATATCATAAGAGTTAATGTCATTTAATAGCAAAGGCCAAGTTTTGCCAGCCAATCCCATAGAAGCTTTCTTAAATTAATAATAAACTAAGAATTAGTTAACAACACGCAGAGCTTAATGTAATGGCATGGCACGGTGCTATAATTACAGAGAAAGAGTGCATCATAATATGCATCTAGTGACTGCATTCCGATTCCTATTATAAAAGTTAATGAGATCCGTCTCCTGTAGATTTGAGACTGCACATTATGTTACGTAACGCAAGGTTTTATGTACATTTATGTATGTACTGTATCTCTAGTAAAGATAGTTTAGCCACTAGACAAGAGCACTTGCACCGAGACATTATTTACTGCTATTACAAGTAACACTATTACAATTTGTATAATATAATGTAGTAATCTTCTAGCTGACAGAGCATTAGAAACCCCAACAGAAACATCTTCCCCAGCAAGATAGTTACATATAATTTTGATGTTAGTGAAACTGGCGTGGTGTGGCGATGCTCAACGATGATAATTTTATAAGCATTCAACAAATGAACAATAATTTACTGCATGCTCCACTCCACCATGAACATGTGTAACAGAGCACGTAAACTTCCTTATGTATATTTATATTCTAAATAATATTTGTACACTATGTTTTGTGAAACTATACATATAGGTACACAGATAATAAAGATAAAGGTACATAGGTCAATGCTTGTTTTTATTACACAACTACTATAACACTCTCTGCTATACTCAAACAAAATTCAGCAAAGAAATTTCATGGAAGCTTCTTTTATAATGAACTCATATATAAGAATGTCGAGTTTAGTGTTGTACATCTTTACAAGTTATATTGCAATATTATGTAGTATGGGTAGAGAATTAGAAGTACTGGCATTCCAAAAAGATACAAAGATAATACACACACAGTGTTGACTGAAATAAAATATTCTACTATAGTTAGTGCAACACTTTATACGCTGGACTATTATATTTTATAATTGTAGTGATTCTAGTGACATAATTTATGTACCCGGGCTGTATCTACAAATTTTATGTTGCAAGCAGTTTTAACAAATGGCACTTTTAAATATTACAAACACAAGTTTACAAGGTGGAAGCTTGAAAAGTCTCCGCCGGAGGCCCGCTTACATCTCTATGCCAAAAATCCTAGAAAAATATTAATTTTGCTAAAATTTCGTAAAATTATGAGAAATTCTTGCAAATTTAATTTTCAGCACTTAAAATTGCAAACAAGGGATACTTGCAATTATTTTTCTTGTAAAATTAAAATCTAATCTCCTTTAAGGTGCTACCTGGATAAGTCTTAGTCAAAAGTGGCCGACGTAAACACGGTCTGCCCCGCTTCTGTACTTTGTTTAGTGATCAATAAACACAGTTGTTACTATATCGTATAAAAAATTTGAGAATTTGTAGATGCATTGAGTACATGACTTTGCTGTTAATGTAGGGTAGATATGCATGCAAAGCTTCAATGTTATGCCGTGGCATTCGATGATATGTGAAATAGTTCACTTGCTTCAGTAGTAGCATACCAACACAATACTGCGAATCTTTAAAGCTGAAAAAGTCACTTAAACTTAACACGGAATTCCGAGTTCATATGGCATGACACAATGCATTAAAATTCTTTCGCGTACTCTTCCTGTTAGTACAATCAGTTTTTTCCGTCTAGTCGCTCTCCTAATAGCACTTTCTACAATAAAACCTACCTACTATATGCAGGCCAGGATACATTCCTCGACAATGCGATGCGATGCAATTCTCTTTCATCTCCTAGAATGCATGAAATGCAATAGCTATACATACAAACACTTTACATTCTGCTTCATTGCCAAATCACTAAAATTTAAATGGGGAAACCACAACAGTAATTAATTATACTTCATATACTAATAAATAGTAGCATGCACACACATTCATAAGTAAAAGTAACATTATTCACTTTCAAATCATTGTCATTATGAGAAAATCAATTTACAATTCATTATTACAATTAGGAAAAGATGCAAAACCCAGGTGAATTTTATTTTTCGTATAATCTTTCCAAATCCTCAAGTACTTTTATTGATTTTTAATAAAAACTGCCATATCCCATTGACTGTACGAGAGCTGCTTTAAAATAAAAAAGCCTACTTACTTAGTTATCGAATCTATACTGTGCAATATTTACTATTGACAATATCTACTTGCATCTACTGTATAAAGCTAATACTTTTGCGGACACAAATATTTACAAAATATATAAAGACAGAACGTGGAAGTAGCTATGGGACATCTTACTACAATTTTCTAAAATCAGGTACATCTCAGTGGAACTGGAAAATTTCCTCTCGTTAGTTATATTATGCTTATCCTTACTATAACTATACTACTGAAAAATATAGGTTACTCCAAAGCCTCCTCTATTTTTGTTACCGCATTACACCTATTGTTTTTCTCTGTTTTTACTCCAAAGTTTGTATACTGTTGAAGCTTGTCACACAAGATCTTCCGTGTAAGTGTAGGAGAGTTAAACTAAAAATGTAGTTGAGTTTAGAGTTAAGCCTCGCAAATGGGAAAGCTAAAAGGCCTATCTATGCAGCGAGTGTTGTGTGTTCCTTAGAACTAAAGTAAAGTAAAGTAAAACTGTTCCAGTTAAGGTAATAGCGATGTATGTACCTGGCATGGCGTGGTGTGCCATGGCCTGGCTTGGCTTTGCTTGGAACTGGTAAGGCTACCAAGTCACGGATAAACTCAGAGAATGAAGCTTTAAGTCTCGAAGGAACATTCTGTGACAAACTCATCAACTCTTTTGCCATTCGCTCTTCTCCTGTCTCCTATTCTGGCCTGGTCCATACTCACAAATGTTACAAACTACATACAAACTAGTATTACTTACGCTATGCCACAGCACTGTAGTCGGCGATATATACTAAATCTTGTACTAAATGAGTAGTAGCTATGCATGCCAATATGTAACTGTAACATTGTCGTATAAGGTACTTTCTCCAAAATAAGTCGTGTTGCAAGTAGCTACTACTACAGATACTGTACTACTCTTTATAGTCTAAGCAATCTTGTCCATTGTGGATATGATACTATTTTAGAGAGAAGAGAAGAATATTACAGCCGAGAAGGGAAAATTGTACAAAGCGAAGGCAGTAACTTACCTTGCATTTCATATTATCTAATTCTCACTCTAGCAAGCCACGCCAAGCCAAACCACTGCTCCACTTTATATTAGAGCTATTGTGAAACGTATACTTATGTAGTCTAGTCTTGGCCTGGCGTCTATTCCTCTATTCTATATTGTTAGGGCACACTTAGTCGTTGTACTATAAATCTGGTTTTGACTTTAGTTCCCATTCACCTAAGTATCTGCTCCAGGCATCCGGATATTATGTCTAACTGCTCTGTTCACAGTACGTAAAATAGGCTACTATCTATGAAGTAGATGTCTGAAACTTGAATTGCATCTATATACGTATCCACTACTCACGTACTATATAATATATCTCGTATAGAATACAATGATACATTTATGAAGCTATATAGTACAGATAAGTAAGTAAAAGAGAATCTATAGGGCTGCATTGCATTGGGACAATGACAATTTCCAAAAGAACAGTGGTACAAACTAACAATAACTACGTGCACTTCCAACATTGCAATAATGACGTCGCTTTCGTTTTCTCTCCTACCTCCTACGTATGTACATTACATTACAGAGTACAGTACAGTACACAGTACACCTTTGTATGCTTAGCTTTCACTGCATTCATTCTGGTGGATATTATGTGAGAGAGATATTGTTGTGTAAATGTGCCATGCCATAACAAAACACACTGGCACTGGCTGGGCTGAATTGAACTCTGTGTACTGTATATATGTACATAGAGACTTTAGGTATCTAATATATAGTAATATTAAGTAGAGGTACAATAGTAGGTATGTAATGTAGTGACATAGAGAATGTATTTGTGTAGGATCTGTGGAATTGCCTCCGCCTGATTCCTGAACTGAAGTCCTGAGTCCCAATGTATTTGGCTTGCCTCCATTTACGTTCACGTAGTTTGAGCTGAACGTTACGTTAATTTAGCAGGGCGTCTCTATCTTTCATCCTCAGAGAGTATTATTCTCCGAATGAGGAGACAACGCAAAGGAACTAATGTAATGTCTACCTACATAGTACATAGTAGGTTCTAGGTTCCAGTTTGCAGTTGTAGGCTGTAGGTATTTAGGTAGCCGGAGTAGGATAGGAGCTATTCAAACGGGATGGAATGGAATGGACCCGTTAGGTTATGTTCATAGAGCAATCCAAAGGAAATGAAAAGCCTTTTGTGCAATTGGAGCCAACCACATTTTCTCAACTATCGACTTTCATATTCCACGGGAAAATTTTCTATTTACTTTCCTTTACAGTACAGGGGAGACGGTAACGGTGCTGGCTGGAGAAATATATGCATCCATGTGGTCTCGTGGTAGTACATAGAAACGGAGCACCAAATTTGCAAGAACATGTCACAGAGAATTGTGTAACGTAGTTTCATTTGCTTGACTTTCTATGTAGTCTAAAGCGGAGCCAAACCATCCAATCCAATCTACCATTCTACTATACCGTACCACAAACTACAAACCCTTTCAAAAGATACAGAAGATAGGAACTACGAACGAACGAGGTACACAGATACGAAACCTAAAGTTGAATATGTGTATGTGAACGAATATCATTTATACAGATATGGATACGAACATAACATAACATAACATAACAAGCTCTATTTTCACAAATGCTCCGGTTATGTATGTTAGCCAAGTCAGTATCTCGTGTACCTATCTCAGGCAAAGCCACGACATGTCGTACGTTACGTTACGTGCTCAATTCCATTCAGCAATATTATCCCATGCTTTTCAAAAGATACTCTTTGTACCACCTATCTCCATTCTGCTAGAGATAGCGTATGCATAAATATACCAGTACATATCCTCATTTATTTAGAGAATATTTATAAGACTCAAATTAAGGTGCCCTCATTTGGTTTGAAGATGTTTTATAATAAAAACTATATCCTGGGTGACACTAATAAAATGTTAGATACATGGGGAAGTAAAAGTAAAAAGAGTAAAATGAAATAAGGGGATCTTTCATTCTTCTACTTCAGAAAGCAAAATAGGCACTTTGATAACTAGAGAATCTACTTTAAATTGTTTACTACTTAATACTTAACTATGTATAATTAATTTAATTTTTTGACTTTAATTATACTACAATAATACTTATTGCAGAAAATATCATTAATAATTACAAATTATATATTGATTCAAATAATGATTGCAAATTCAATAATTGCACTTTGTCTGTTCTCGTTATTTGCAAAAATATTTTCAGGTATAATATTATATCTTTTGTCATTGAAGAATCACAGCAAAAATGAATTCAGGGTGGTTGACCTTTTTGTTTAATTAAGTCTCTTTAAACTGAAATTTTTTGTTTTCTTCCTTCTTGTGGTTAAGAAATTTAAACAAATCTTATCGCTGTTATGACTTTATGTACGTTTTTGCAAACTAACAAACTAGGGACAAATATTCTTTCAATTTAGACACTGTGAGCTTACAATTAGAACACTGGCTCGTTGTTTGCAAAACATTGACGTTTGAACTTTAACTATCGGTACATTACATACTATTACATGCATTGTTAGTGTTAGCTCAAGTCTGGACTTTGGCTCCGCGTTTAATATGTACTAGTATCCTCAGAATCCTGTAACAGTACAAATACCAAGGTACCCATATATATTATATACGTGTGTGCTAATGATACGAGTCCTTTCAACAATATATTATACCTTGAACCTAACTACCTCGTAAGTAAATGGCGAACATGTCTCTACAATGTGATTCAAGATAAATAATCGACAACTAAATTCCTTATCATTAAATACAGAACACAGGGCTTTGTACATGGAACAATGAAAACGTTTATTTTTCTTGATATCATTTCCTAGCAGAAAAGTATTATGGTTCTGTAAAAATAGCCTGCCATTCCGTCTTCGTCGCTGTTATTCAATTAAGAATTTCTAAAACGTTCCTTTGTAAATTGCACTGGCTGTCGTTTACACAGATGGTCGTCAATTTATCTTAAACAGCATAGACAAGACAGATTTGGAAGATGTCAAGTCAAGTCAAATACATACAAATCTAGCATTTGGCGTGTTGTTGAGGTCTTCTTCGCTCCTATCCGTCCTTCCTTCATCTCTACATATAAGGGCACAAAGACATAGACCGACAGTGACTTTGTATACTTATCTATCAATCTACAGCATGTAGGAGCCGATGTGCTGTTTTATTTTGCATAAATTGCCAGCACATAATACGCCCGACCGTCTAGTTAATATAAACTTACCATTACTCTATTTGCTGGCACGTTAATAGTTCTTAATATTATTTATTATGATGATTTACGCAATTAACCGTGTTTAATTGCTGATTGAGCATAAAATAAATTTCCAGAAATTAGAGAAGTAAGAAAAAATAATTTTTACTTAAAAAACTAACGTGTTGATCCTAAAATAAAAGAAAACGAGTGCCCGTAAAGTGTGTTAATTTGAGAAAATACGGCAAATTCAGTATGTATTGCGTAGTATAAATAAATCTGTAAAAGCTTGGATGTAACTAAGCTTGTTTGTACTATAAACTGAAAATTGTTATAGTTCAGAATGATTCACACTAGTTTGGATTAATCTAAGCGGAGCAAATTCATTAGAAACTACCTATAAATATATGTGATATTCTTTAAATATTACATTCTGTAAAAAAGAAGTTCAACCTCGAGTTCAAGCAGAATATTCTCTTTAGTGGAAAGAAATCGACTTATTAGTTCAACTCGGAAAACTCATCAACTCACGGGGAACATCAATTCCCCATTTCTTTCCTTTTCAGTAGACGAGCCTCACAAAAGGAAATCCATAATCTATTTCCAACTGCACACAGGGTCCTTACTAAAGCCTATTGTTTTCTGGAACTCGTTATAAACACTACCTATTGTATTAGCACTATTGTACTACACTAGGCATAATATCCTCATGTTATATTCTATATGAATTGCTTTTGTGGTCTGCAAAATATCTTTATTTTACAGGCTACTATTAAATGAAGGCTCAGCCATTATGAATGACTACAGTTTATAGATATCAGCTATTTATCTCCCACTTGAGGATATATAGAGTATGTGTATTATGCACAAAGAATAACTTAAACTATCAGTAGTAAGTAGTAACAAATATATGCAGTAGTTTATAGTCAGGGGATGAATGTGATGTCATTGTCTGCAGAACTGGTAGTTCTGCTTATTTAACTAGGTACTAATAAAAGAAACTTATCTTTTAATATAAAATAGTTCAGCTGCAAATTATTACGTTACACTCTCTCATATCCTTGGCATCCACACCTTGACTTCCACACGTTACACTGCATGGCAAATGGAAGCTCAAGTTTCAAGGAAATAGATTCAAGACATAAAACCTCGTAAGTAGGAAAGTGGCATTGAATCAAAGATATGCATATTAGCTACTAAAGATTTGGGGGTGGGGGTATACAATTTCAATAAAAATATACCTTGGGCATCTGCACGTGGATTATGTCCAAGTTAACAAGACAATAATGTACAATTTTAACGATAGTTAATTTTGACGACTTTGGGATGTTTTACTTGTCTGTAACTTGTACCATATCTAAAGTATATGCTACATAATACGACATGTATTATGTGCTTCCTACTATTTAGCTCATAACTTCGCTAACAATCATTAAAGTCGTAACATAGTTATAAAACCTTAGGGCTATGCAATGTACAGGGCATATTATGTAGTATAAGTATAGATAGCTATCTACATCCATCAAATCCTTTATTTTATAGACGTGGAAGAAGAAAAGAAAGCGCTAACAATGAGAAGCCGCGTATAATTTGTAACCCCGTGCGTATTGAATGGAGAAAAGTTTGATTAAAGTCACTCCGTGTCGAACATATTCTACTCGGTTAGCCGACCAATACTTTTGCTCCTCTTGGTATTCTTAATAGAAAATAGCTGACAGCAATTCCAGAGATATCCTTATTACTATATGTTCTGTTCTGTTGTAGGTACACTATGCTTTTGGAACATTCTATTTCTAGTAGATACCCACCTACGTACTATATATTTAGTCGAATTGAGTTGAGTATCTGCTAAAGAAGAAAAGCATGCAACTTGCTCGTTTTCTTTTCTCAATCCCAATTGTCTTTTGCATTTCATTGCATCCCATTGGTTTATTTGAATCCATCTAACTCACTCATCTTCATCTCAACTGAACTGAACTCAAGTGAGAAACTCACTCACTCCATTTCTCTTCAACTCATTCCAACCAAAACCAACGAACGATCAGCAGAAAACTTCTAATCGTAAATCTCTCTCCCTAAAGTCCGTCAGGGAAATTTTCCCGAACTGGAGCAGACTACAGTAGAATACAGCAATAGTATACTGAATAATATTTACTGATTAAATTGGATAATATTGTAAACGTTGTATTTATAAACAGGCAAAGTAATTTTTGAAAAATGTAGTCGTAGAGTATTCATGGCAAGATTATTCCTTAATATAAAACTATTTAGAAAAATTCGGTTTCAGAAAATGTTAGACGGTTAGACCAAATTTTTTGGAGAAAATATACCACCCCATAATTTTTCATATTAAGGTACCTGTATTTTAAACAGGTTACACTTGAAGATAAATTCATACGAATCACTAATTTTCCAAGAGTTGTAACCGAATAGCAAAATAACATATTTAATCTGAAAATCCAAACTAAAGAGTACTTATAGTATTATTTCCACAAAGTAGGCCTAGTGAATAGAGGTTTTAGGTTTCGTCTCCAGGGAAAAGATTTTTGATGGACTTGAGTCGTAGAATTTTATAATCCATGACAAAGTATCTGAAATGAACCAGATGTGAGTTTTGTGATGAGGCGTCTTTAGAAGACTACGAGATAAAAAATAACACCAAAAAGTGTACATGTGTAATGAAAGGGATTAAGTGTGTATATACGGATGATAGGGATTTATATACTTATGTATGTACTTAAAGCGGAGCCTACAAGTTGGTAGGCACCTACAAAAACCAACCAACTAAAAGCTGACATGCCACATTGCTAGTGCAACTGCCACTGCCGAGTCTTGATCCCTAATTGGATTTAAATTAAAAATCAAAGAATCATCAGTTCAAGAGTCTTCTGCGTTTTAGCGCATTTCACACGCTTCTTTGAGATCAATATTCTTTATAGGGAAAAAGTAAATACTAGTCTAAAGCTATATTATTATCTTGAAGATAAGGAACGCAAGGTATGGCATCCTTGGCAGTGGCAGGTTGGTGTCTACTAAATTACGACCGACTGCTGCTAGTAGCATCTTTTTGTTCCTTCACCTAAACAAACTCGCATGTAATTTAAAAGAAAACTACAGGAACTTGTATACTAGAAGTTTCCATTCATACATATATCTACTAATATATTATTGCCTAATGTATGTAAGTGCCTAATGAATGTAGGGACGAAAGATGCATTAATGATACCGGCATGTTATATATGTTCAAGATTTTTTCTTAAGGGAAAAGCCAAAAACTAAATTGTACCATTTGCTTATTAAGAGTTATGTAATGTTACGTTATGCTACGTAAGTTATTCTGCTCTGATGTAGGTAGTAGGTAGTTAGTAGTTTACTTTAGGAGATAGGTACTATCTGTATTCACTAGCTTTGCACATTTGTTTGTATTAAGGGAAATATAGCGACATGGCAGGCTAACCCAAGTCAGGAGGAAAGAGAAGTGAACTAAGGTATTCAGATAATATAATATAACTAGAAAAATGTTGAATGGGATGAAAAAATTCATACGCAGAATAAACATTTGTTGGAAAATAAATAGCACAGAAAGACACACCTAAGTTATCTTATCATAACTTGGGAACTCCACCCAGATTCACAAATGTTGCACTGCATTACATTAAACGAAACTACATTGAATTTCTTATATGTAGCAAAAACTCGGTTTTTTGCTAAAGGAGCGTCTTCCGTTGTGTGAAGTGAAATAATGAGAGTGCTATCAGTACCTACTCATTTTCTTACATATGAACTCTGCATGGCATTCTTTGCTTTTGCTGTATTTAGTATGTGGTATGCCTGGTGGTATGGTATGCTATGTTCTTATGTCTAGACTACAGAAGAAACTGTTCCATTAGAAGATACCTCCATAAGATTTCTTACTTGTACAACACCACTGCACTAGACTAGACAATACAACATTAAAGTTCAGCAAATCCAGCATTAAATAGATAACAAAGCACCACACAATGACACAACGGTAATTTCTGTACCTATTCACATAATGTATATACGCCTATTCTAACCTACTTATTTAGTACTAAGTATAATAGTAGTTAAACTTTTGTATATCTATAAATACTATTTAGTAGTAGAAACCTTAGTTAAAAATATGTATTTATGGGGCATAACTGGTATGTATAAATATTTTTGCTACTCCACACATATGTGGGCTGGACTTTTAAATTCCAAAGCTAACAATTTTTTGTATCACGCATATTTGCAGTATGTAGCCATAGGCGTACTTAAAAAATATTTCTCCGATATTTTCCTATGCCCCATCTAGCTAAAGATGAGAAATAATTAATGTACATTAATTAATAAGTAATATCATTTAACACTAGTATCCTTTTCTAATATACAAATGTATTTATACACACAATATTTAGGGACGATACAGACACTATATGAATACTTCTTGAATGTCGAAACAATGATAATACACCATGATTAATTACACGGGCCTTTTAACGCATACTGCTTTGGCTATTTTTATGCATCAGCAAATTATACACTAATGTTGCCAGTGAATAAAGAAAGTCAAAACTATCTCTCTCAAGTATTTTCACAACAGAAAAGCACTCACTCAGTTCAATTTGATATTTTAAATTTAATTGCGAGTCAAGTTACCCTATACCTATGTGTACCTACCGATGTATAATAATATATTAAGAAAAATATGCAGCTAACAAGGTAGAGAATTATAATCTGGAGCTCAGAGTGGATCACTTATATGAGAAAAGTTTTTGAGGAAGTTAATTATCTCTATCTGCTTAAGGTCAGTTGTGCACTGAGGTTCTAATAAAAAGGCAATTAATAAAGGTATTATTTTGGAGGATATTTCAAGACCTTAGTATTATTCTCAAGTGCCGTTTAAGATGCTAATAGGTTACTATAATTAAAACTAGCTTTCTATATAATAGACTTTCACTTATTAGTTTAAAATTAGCTTAGTGTAGAGTATGCTGTAGTACTTCAACCTTCCACTACTTTGCTTGTACAATAAATGCTACATATTATGAGAATATTTTAATTTTTCTCTTTTGGCAAGCCCTAGTATTAAGATTTTTCGTCAGGTATGCATAACATAAACTTGTATACAAAATTAGTTAGTTACTTAGGTAATTCAATTACATAAGGGAAAATCTATAGGCAGCTATAGCTAAGCATTTACCTACAAATATATATGCCAGAACATTAACAGAAATATCTATTTATTATGTACGATTTAGCGCATAACCAAAAATTCCTCCAATTAGTAGCTACCGTTTTACCTAAATACTCCTGACGATCTAACTATAGGATTGAACCGATTCTAAACCTCGTTAGCATTTTAAAGAACTCATGTTCAGTAGATCTTTTTGCAAATACTTCTTCCTACGCACTTTCAGTTAGAATGCCTGCAAAAAGAAGGACATGCTGAACGGAAGAAGATATGTGCACCCCCTAAATCACTACAGCTTATCACCGTACATTAAACTGATGCATAGGATCTTAAGCGTAATTATACCTTAGGTAAGTTTGTTTATAGTAGCAACGCCAGAAGTGCAAATAAGCTAACTAATTACATTAATCGTCGCACTACTTTGTTTTAGTCACGTACAAAGGAATAAATTACATCTTAAACTGAACTGCAACTTAAATACTTGGATAATTATACTATTGACACTATTTCCTTGCGGAACGTTATACAACGACATCCAAATTTATACCTACTAGCGGGATGACATGTATTTGTGCTGAAGGAATTAATGGTACTGAAACAAGTATTAGGTACAACAGTGTTAATCTGATAAAAGCACAAAATACTTTCTCTATAATTAGCATTTCGCTACATGTTCCATAATCTGTATTATTAAAATACCGCTCTACAGTTTTATTTGCATTAAAGCCATGAAGGAAATTTAGCACATCAATATCATTAGCAACTTTAGGTCTTAATTTGCAATTAACCCAAAATTTCCATGTTAAACATTGAAATAATATTAAAAGAAAATTGTAAACATGCAACATGTAATGGATTATCTTCACAGCTTTACAATTGTGTTGCAATATTATGGAAATACATGAACATGCCTACATTAATTCAGCTGTTAATACTGTTTTAAGCACATTGGTAACTAGAGCACAATGTACAAATATCAGTTTCAGTACGTAACTAAAAAATAGAGGTTAAGTTATAGCGTTTTCACACAGTAGTTAGAATTAGCAGTAGAAATCAAAGTCAAAGTCAACTTGCTTTTCCTATACTGCAATTACTAGCAAGTCTTTTGTGAAAGGTTAATGAATGCTTATGGGCATGGTACCTACATTAACAATAACAATATCCTACGAAAATGAAGTTGATGGAAAGGATTTCATTGTGTCCAACACAATCACTGTAATAAACAAGAACATGACAGCTTGATGTTTGAGAGTGTTTAGCCTCAAATAACTGACATTCAACACGTTGTATGACAGAATATCTTAAACACATTACACACGAACAAAGCATTCCGACCAGCTGAAATATGCTAAGTAGGTAACACTCTCACTTCTATTTTAAACAAAACTTGATCCTTCACAATGACCGTCCAATGAACAGTTATGTAGAAGTTAGAAAATAATATATTATTATGGAGATTTGCCTATTAAGTATAGAATATACTGCACAACTTACATACATAAATACATAGCTTACAAATAGTGCCTAAATATACATATATGCACCCTGAACCTGACTGAACTGTAGTTGCTTATATTACTTAACAGACAAATGTACTTTATGTACTATTGAGTGAGGAAGAAGAAGAGCATTACATTTATGAACCCTGCTTACTTACGTAGTCGTAATGTATGTATGTGTATGCAAATATTACTAATATTTGTGATGAAAGATAGTTGTACATGAAAGGCGTAGAGACTTAAGATAATATTAAGCCGTGAGCGTAGGAAATAAATTATAGATAGACGAATCTAAGTTTAAAGGAGCTCTGCTCTTGGAATTTCTTGTCAGGTTTATTAGAGTTTCACTCATCTTGCTAGAAAACCAAAGGGAAAGATGCAGCAGAGGGAAATCACTATAATTTGTGTCTTGAAAGAAATAGGGAAGTGAGTGCCAAAGGGCTGCTCGTTACAGTACAGTTGTATTTCCTATAGGTGCCTACATTAAATAATATCATGTACTTACATTAAGTATGCATTTTAAATGTAAGTACCTATGTATGCACACTAATGCTAAACATCTACTATATGTGCAAGGACCTAAGCAAAGTATCTATAGGATTTTCGTTTTATATTTATATATTATGTAGCTGCGATCTCAAGAAAGGAAATAATATAAAGTTGAGATCATTACAAGAATTGAATATTATTATGTGAGCTGTAAAGTTCTTTTTATCTTTAGTTCACAGTTTCTCCACTCAGCATGTACTTAATCCAAGGATTTTATTCTGTACATCTATTAATTAAATATCTAATGCATGTTAACCTCAGAAACACATATAGGAACTATTATATATTTGTCTAATGTAGTCTTGTTAGAAATTGTAATATATTATATATGTATACGATTTTTTTCCGTAATAAATTCTCAAGTTCATTTTATCCGTGTTTTATGATGTTTTAGCTGTAGGATTACCAGGAAAGGGACTTATATGTAAAGGAATCTACCGTAAGTAATTGAGAATACTTTCATATACTTACCGTTTGACGTTTTGGAAACTGGGATCATATTTTCTCACTGCTGTGATAGTCGCATGAGTTCTCCGCGGGTTGAAATCCGTCGTGATATTCCACGTATGGTCCACATTGGGTTCGATGCCAATAATTCGCAGTCCGCTTTTCACTCGGGCTCTGCAAAATTCAACAAATTACCTCTGTTACTTAGAATTATGAATTCATCATCATCCCATATATATTAGTACATGCAGTAATTTAGGTTCCGATAGAATTTCCCTTGCTAGAAAAGCTACTGATCTATATTTACTCACAAGGAGATACATTTTATATTTATATAATATTACTAGATACCTACATCAATATTGCGATCATTATTATTATGTATGGAAGTAGGTAGTATAAAAGCAATGAAGGTAAATGAATGATGAGCACTATTCGAAATAGTACTTAGATATACAATTTCCTAACGTAATGTAACTTAAGTACGGTATGTAGAAATTTCCTTTGAGGTTAGGCATTAAAATTAAAATTCAGATAGAAAATTTTGTCTAGACGAGTTGGCTGGTTGGTTAACATGGTGCGTAGGCAAACATTATACATTCCTGAAGAGCAAATACCACTTTGCAAATGCATACCATACCATACCAAACCACTATCATGTGTAAACACACTCCAAGTATAATTATTCTGCCAAAGAGCTCGATCTCTAAAACAGTTTACATAGTGCAAGGGGCACTGTAGTAGAAGGGAAGCCAAACATTAGGCACCTGATCTGACTTTCTTAAGAAAAAGGAGGAGAGTTTTTGTTTACCGGAACGTGCATACATATTCTAACAGTCAAACTGTGCAGATGTATAAAAAGATCTTCCAAGGAAATATATGTGTGTGAAGTACATAGTAGATATTTCGTGAGAGTAGTAATTGCTGCTAGACAAATAAGAACAGAGCACATCGATCAATCTCGGAGACGCAGTAAACTCCATAACACCAAATGGATTAATTAAAGTTCTTAATTCTAAAAGATCGATTAAAATGCAAAAAAGGCAGAAGAAAGAAGTATATTTCACTCACTCGCTGCACGCAAAATAGCCTCACCGAATTTAGAATCATGGCATACGGCTATAAGGAGGGCAGTGGTTCCGCACACATAACTGAAATCAATGGCTATGAATTCTCAACTGTAAATTGGCCGCCGCTTCAACTTTAGCTTATTATTACAGATAGTTAATAGCATGAGCCTATACCATTACCTGCTTTCATTTTACGAAAATTTCTTGACTAAATCGCTTTCTCGATACACTGTGCAACATTATAGTTTATAGTGTTTATTTTTTCAAGAAGATATTAGAATAAATACGAAAAACGAGAAATAGGAAAACAGACGTGCTTAGGAGGAAGGCTTAATTTTTCCATTCTATACATCACGTGCGTCATTACCCACAATGCGTACATACGAGTAGTCGAGTCAGTAGCCTATGGTATATTAATCAATATTGTCATAGTATACGCTTGTTACCTTACATTCAAAATATATTACACATTATTTCTATATTTTGATTCTAATTTCATGTATGATTTTAAATTTCTCTAAAAATATTACCACCAAACAATATTACTAATAGCAAGGCGGCATGGACTTTAGTTACTATTATATTAATGATACACTTATTAGTACAGAAATAATTTCTATCCAAGAGGATGTTTTTCCTGTGCTACCCTGATGCTACTACATTGTGTACTTATTATATAGCTTATTTACAAATAACGAGTACACATCTCAATTAGTTCCTTAGTAATTAAGTAAGCAGTAAATAACACGAAACATTATTAAAACTTAATTTATTGAACATCTGTGGTTTTCATATTGCACCAACTTAACTTTCGTGACGCACACTTTAATTTTCTCTGTATGTAATTTCATTTGTATTTGAAAAGAAGAAAATGGGATTTATGTGGCTTTGAGATGTCTGCTGTAGGAAATGGTTTCCTTTTCCCGTTTATTGCATTGTACTTAAATAACAGAAAGAGAGTGTTTAGAATATATCGTAAACAGTCGGTTCGTTGGTTAGCCAATTTATTTGACTAGCCAGCCATCTGTTTTCTCTTTCAGCTCATTAGAATTTTCCAGCAAAGATAAAGACGTTAAGAATAAAAGCTCTTGACAATTCATTTGCAAATGATGGATGGTTGTATGTACTAATGTGTACTCAAGACCTGAGTATAAAGTCTTTGAATTGAGTGGGCGAAAACTTTGACCTGAATTTGACATAAATAAAAATTCACTCAATGCGTATAAGAAGAATTCTTACTTAGAATTTGGAAATTTTGTGAGCATTATGTTTGATTGCTACATAGAGGTGTCTATTTATTTTCTGATATGTAGTTTAATCCGATTACTTTATATATTTGAAGAATTGTTAAATTCTAAGACTCTAGGTGAAATTAAATTATCTACATAGAATTAGATGCTTAGTAAGTAGAAAGTAATTTCTTGTGTTTCTATTTTGCTGGTCGTCTTTTCACCTTTCGCTCCCAATTGAATTTTAGTCAATTAGTGTGGGCAGACTGAGTAAACACTCGAGAAAGGTTGCTACAAAGGAGGTAAAGTAGGTAGAGTTGCCAATGTATACTTTAGTATAAAGATATATCTGTAATAGTAAAGACAGTTATAAGTTTACTGCGTAGCATGTAGCAATCGTATCGTATCGCAAACATTGTAAGTAAGTATTAAGTAGACGAAGGATAAACTAACAATGCTCTCTTTACTTGAGTTTGCCGACAGAGCTGAAGAGAGGAAGAGGGAAGAACGTGGAAGGAAGAAGTAGGTAAGTCAGAAAGAGAGGATGAGTTTGGAGTTGGACTCTCTCATCAGATAATTTATTGGAATTGGATAGGCGACAGAAAGCTGGACTCGCTCAACAAAAGGGACAAAGTTCAATAATCACAACTAAAGGTATATTCTCTACATTTCCGCAGGCAAAGGCAAGCAAGCAACTAAAAGTACGAAGATTCTCATTATCTAGTGAAAGTTCCAGTCTAGTTTGATCATTATATTATCTATATCTATGGAATTTCCGGCTTAATATGTACTTTAACGCTATCTTTGTATATGTTGCAGGTAAATTGGGACTTTCCTGTCCACATTAACACTTCCTTGGCGATTTAAGTAAAAAATTAAGGGGACTGATAGATTTTAATACTAAAAATCTAAAATAATTCTTCTAGTAATAAGAAAATAGCTTAGGCCCATTTTTAAAAATTAAATGCATTGACAATCTGTAGATATTTTCCGTGATACCCAATTAAACTACAACATGTATAATATGTAGGAGCTTATCCAATGCAATCCACCTTTCGACCAACCACACTACTTCTGCCAATGCCAACTAATTGTGTTGAATAGGAGAGAAACACGAAGTGCATTAGTCTATACGAGAGTGAGTAAAACTAACATTAAATGTCTCTATAGAACTATATTGGAAAATATAGCGGGGAAAGTTGCCTCGGACTGCAACTTGCAATAAGTTACGCAGTTTACGATAACATAAAATAGAGCACTATTACTAACAGTTTCTTCTATAGCAATAAGTACACCTTGTTTCAGTTCAGGTAGACAGTAGACACACCGAAGCAATTTCTATTACTTAAAGTTGGTGTGTGTGTAGTCATGTCCTGCTTTCTCCCCCTACATAATATGTACATAGCTGATGTGATGTGTTGTGGTTGTGATGTGAGTTGGAGACAGTGAGTGAGTGAGCGAAAGTCAACTGTAAAGGTCACTAATATATTAGACACAAAGACACATTATGTGTATGCCTATATCTAGCTTGTTACATTTATATGTATGTGAAAATGTACTGGGTTTTACAATATGATTTGCTCTTCTATTCAGAAATATTTACCCAGAAATGCACTTAGTAAAAATGGTGTTCACCTTTTTTCATCATTGAAATTTATTTTCCACCAAATCACATAATATATAGGTAGAGGGGCCAAAGATCCTTATAAAAATTCAAAGCATAATCTTCATATAAAAACATTTATGGAATGATTTTATTCCAAAATTTATTTTCAGACTTTCTCTTAGTAATTTGGACGATCTTTGATTTTAAAAAAGGCAAATATTTTTTATGATAGAGAAATCAGCCAAAATTCAGTATACGAGATGTTTGGTTAAACGAGCAAATCAATTGCCCCACCCTGTAGCACATGGGACACACATATTTTATTAGTGTTATGTTATGCTATGTTTCTGGTAGTAGTGTAGTAATGTCCAGTGGCCATCAAACTTCTATAATAATATAAATAGAGGGAGAGCCCATCTAGCTAATAAACTCACGTCCTGTACAACTTGTAGGTACCTACTGTGCACTTATACTTACTTAATGACATTAAATGAGCGAAGGGAAACAAAAAACAGTTTTCCCCTTCGGTTCTGCTAAATGATCCCGGAAATTCTGGAAATTAGACATTTAGTTACTACATTGCTTTCGTGAAGTACATGGTATGTAGTATTTTGTGTATAGTATAGTTTTCCTGATATGTATGTAGTCAGTAATTCTTATGTTTGCAGTAACCTTACTTACTTAACTAAAGTATATAGGCACATAGTACCTACATGAAACTCAATCCCCTCTTTTCCTCTCCCCATCTCAATCAAATAGCCAATAGCAATAGAGTTGTTTAACTTTCACCTGTGTTCCAATTACAAACTCACTTGAATCAACGGACATTTCATACGCATTAGCCAGAGCAGATGCCATTGCCATTCCATTTCTACTTAGTTAGAGGATAGCACACAAGCACATAGCAACCGCCACTCCTATCTCAATTTCCCTTGTTTCACGTTAACTAATTGTAGTTAATTTATTTAGCTATGCCTCCACAGTTTGCAAACAAATTCACAATATATGTATGTAATGCAATATCAGTGACTAACAATCGCAACCGTAAATATTATGTACTTGTCTGCTTCGCCAAATTATCTGTCAAAAACTAAATTCTGCCTCTTCTCATCTAATTAACTAATTTCCTCTTATAGAAGGTACGTAGTGCAGTCTACTCTTCATAATTTATTTACTATTGTAATGAGTTTCTAGTATGTACGTAAGTTTCAAATATATTTATTTAGCAAATACTTTGAGAATCTAACCACCTGGCCATTGAGTAATTAGATTTTGCATTTGTGTGATTACTAATTTACTCAACTTATTGTAGCAAATTATGAAATGCATTCCATATACTAAATTTTAATTAGAATAAACTACTTTAGTGAAATATTTTCTAGGATATGAATTGTAGTTGTATTACGAGAGGGCCAACTACCTATACACGCCACACATATCTTTTTCCCGATTTGTAGTACAACTTTTGAGTAAAAGGATATGTATAGTAAATGCAGAATGTTTTCCGTCAGCTCAAGAATAGTAAATATCTTTCTCCAGGTTCTAAACTCTCTGCTGTTCAACAAGGGTAAAATAAAAGTAAACTAATGTACTATGGACTCGATTCTAGAAAAGTTGGTCTTATTGTCAGTCGTATCGCTCTATTTGAACATAACTCTTAGTCCCTGTTTCCGCACATCCCATCACAAAGTAAATGCAAGGCGAATGTCTAGTCACAGACACAGCCGAAATACGAATATCGTGGCTCTCTCCTTCACGTACAAACACATTACCGCACTTAAAATTGTTTGTTTCTTTGCTATAAATGTGCTACTTCTATATACACAATAGTACTATAGTACTATAGTATATGCGGTAGGATAGCATAAAAGCTGCACGTAAAAGTAATAAGTACTATGTACATAATAGTTGATAGTATGAGTATACGAGTCAGATATGTTCCGACGAGAGAAAGCATTTACTCTGTTTAGGATGGTGAAAGTTTTAGCATCAAACTTTCCCTAAGGGCTACCTTGAATACAGTCAGATAGAGACAAAGCAAAGGGAAAAGGAAAGCGAACCAAACTAACGATAAGGAAGCATTCGTACTTACTTTACTTACTTAGTTACCTTGTTGTATCTCTACAGGCTCAGTTTGTTGGCTTTGGCTTTGCTGGCCTGGTCTGGCCAGACCAGACCAGACCAGTTCTACTCTAGCTATGTAGGTATAACTATGTACAAGTAGTAGCTACTTATCGTTAGAGGACTGCCTGGCCTGGATCTATATTCGCCATTCTGCACTAATTGATGGAAAATAAACTCGTTGATACAGCCCTGTAGTATTTATTTATAGTACTTATTATAAGCACAGTACATATAAGTATTCACAAACTTCCATTCTATTTAATTTCACTATAACTTGGTGTAGAGACGGATAAAGATGGAATTTTGTCATTTCATACTTACTTAGAATTAGCTAATATAGGAAAGGATTCGGAACCTGACCACACAATACACAACACACAGAACTCTACTATAAGTATATCCTTTAATCGAGAAAGAAAGGAGCACAATTAGAATTCCCAGCCATTACATGCATAGCCCCAAGTACTTTTCCCTCCATGAGATCCACACAGTAGTGGCTCGAGCTGGACATAACCTTCATGGAAACTTTCTACTCAACCAAGCAACCCTACCTATAAATAGTTACCTAGCTTAAATAAGAACTAAATAGGGAATCGTGGACGTAGTATCCCAGAGGACATAGTATCCTATGCAGCATTGCCTTTGTTGTGCATTCACATAAATACTTGAATGTAGAATACTAATAAATAGCGGCCGTTTAATTCCTATTGCCTTTATTCCTAAATTAATAATATTAATTTCTTGAAGCTATTAGTATTACATATATTAATATAAATATCTGAAAGTTTTATAAACAAACCTAATAGACCTTGTAGACTTTATGTATTTATGTGAACGTACGACGAAGGTAACGCTGCATAGGATACTATGTCCTCTGGGATACTGTGTCCAACGTGATTATTTTCATATATACATAAATAGATACCGGCTTCCGACATCGGTTAGGTTACATAGGAGAAACAGTTTGAAAGCTTATTTCTTGCTGAATTAAATGATATTTTATCTCTGTCTCTGTTTAACAAACAGAGTTTTTATGCATCTTGTAAAGCCGTAAATTCGATACATTAGGTAAGAATTTGATTTCCTGTGTCTATACAGGCACACAAAATATAGATATTCAATTCCGCTGTACTCAACTTACAATTACATGAATATTTAGCAAACACTTCTGCATAATATATTCAAGCACTATTGTACTTCACTGATACTTATTAGATAAACGTATAAACATCCCAAATTAGTGTGTTGTCGATGTTATGCGAGGCATATTTATGTAATTTATTCATGTTTCTAACATAATATATAGCACATG
>JAQFYC010002472.1:0-25436 GCA_034694165.1 Tomocerus mixtus
TAATTGCTTTAATGATTACGGAAGCGACTATCTTAAATGCTTTAATTATGATGGAAAAGTGGACACACACACACACAAATACACACACACACACAGACAGGAGCTCTACATAAGCCCTGGGTCGGGCTAAAACTGGAACTTTATTCGAGGGATGCGAAGGTCTCCCAATATTTATAATGTAGTATACCTCCCAGTAATCCCTAATTATAATCATCGTTACACGAGTACCGAGGGTTAGCGGATTCTGAAGTCCTTAAATTTAAGTAAACTATATTTATTAAAATGGGGAAAATATGCTTTTTTGGCTACAAAATAACTCGTGCGTCCATAGACATTTATTTAAAGCAAAACTTTCCTCACTTGGCGTCAATTATTTACACAAATGGAGGAAAACAATCGATGAAATGTGCTGTCGATTTAGGTACTTAATAAGTATTTATCGATTTACTTAGATTATTAATATTTGCTCATGTGCATTATATTTTGGAATTTAACTTATCAAAACACGTTTTTCTGCCTGTTTTTACTTCTTCAGGTAGAATTCTGAGAAGCAGCATATTAGCTGGACAGAACTTCTCTTGTTATTCAACTGCTGTATGAATCAGTATTTATTAATTTATTGGTACATCTGCCCAACTTTTATTCAGGATGCGGAAAATTTATTTTGAAGCAAAAATAAGGTAGGCCTGGGTACATGTGAGCACAATTTTAAGAAATAATGATCTTGACCTTCTTTTACAATCGTTATGTAGTAAAGTATATAAATGAAACGTAAATATGAATGCATCAACGTAGATGCATTATGCATTTCAACTTAGCAAAAGTGAATTGATACACGGTGACGGTAAGTCAGCTTATATATCTCAAAACCAGTACCCAAAGATGGTCATGATCATGACTGAGTGGATTACAAAATTCATCTTACCTTATTGTGAACGGTATTCGAGTATTGTGGAGGTCAGGGTCACGATGAGCAAACACGCTCCTTTTCTCTATCTCATGTTTACACATCTTTTGACACATTTATAACTCTTACTGCTCTCTGTTGAGTTGGTATCCGGACTAATGGGTCCAAGCCCATTTTATATTTGTTTATATTGATTATATTATATCGAAAATTCAACGGAGCAATTTGTAGCCAGTGAATCCAGGATTACATTGAGCCTAACCACTTCAAAATCCAATGAGCGGTTTAGGACTAAATTCAATATAAACAAATATAAAATGGGCTTGGACCCATTTGGGCTGGACCCATTAGTCCTGCAATCGTTGAGTTATCTCTGTTTCTTGAAGAATATCTATAAAACACATGCTCTTAGAAACATATTAAAGGCTACCTGTTGGGGTCTAGGATATATTTGCTGTAATTTGCGTAGCGTAAAACGATCATGTCAATATTTGAGAGCAATTAATAGTAAATTTTACAAATATTGAATTTGAAGTAACTTATTTCGAAAACTTGGAAAATGAGTCAAGAAAAGGAAGGAAGAGTTTTGAGTCATCCGATTTCTTCTGTCGAGGTGTCAATTGCACTAACAACATTTCTGGTTACACTTTTCTATTGGAAATTGGTCAAAAAAGACAAAAGAATATCTAAACTTCTTGGAGAAATACCCGGGCCTAAAACGCTGCCGATTTTGGGAAATGCCCTTTTATTTAATGTTCCTGGTCCCGGTGAGTCAACGTTATATGTACAATTAATTAACCTTTCATTTCTATTCTTATGTATTTACTTTGTAATTATTGTGTTAAATGTATTATTGTGTTGGAACCATTTCAAAAAGCGTGACATTTCAAATTTAACACTGTGTAAATTATTTTCCAATGTTTCAGATCTGATTCAAACTGTGAGGGATATGGTGAACACTTATGGAAGTGTAATTCGACTATGGATGTTTAATCTGCCGTATGTAATGATTTCCTCTGGAAAAGAGGCTGAGGTATTTGAAACTTTTGAAGCATTTTTAAAACATAAAATGCACAAACGGCATAACATTTTAAAAATATATAGTCGTTTCAGTCCTCAGTCAAATCAGTTGATAGGAACACAGTTTTTCGGCATTTGTTAAATTATTGCAAAATATCCAACTGACATACCGCAAAATGGTTTTGGGGGTTGAGTCCCCATTTTCTCGGGTAGCATTTTTTGTAGATTTTGTAGAGAAATTCAAAATTTATTCGGTTTTACTCGGGTATTCCGATCCCTAATGGAAATTTCAACAAATTTTCATATATTTTTGCAAAAACGACGGTGTAATAATACTGAATAAATCTTTATTTTCGATCTATAAAAAAGGATGCTAAAATATGGAAGATAAATTTTATTTTAATTTCAATTTGGCGTTCAGGCGATTCTTTCGTCGCCTATCCATATCAACAAAGGGAGAGACTACAATGTAATGAGACCTTGGCTTGGAAATTCACTGTTTATTAAAGAAGGTTTAATTGATAATTAATTTTAAATTTAGTCAATAGATATTAATAAGTGGGCTTTTATAATAATATATACTTTCATTACTCAGGCGCTGATTGGCATACCAGGAGAAAACTTTTGACTCCTGCATTTACTTTCGGTTTGCAAAAAGAGTTCCTCCAGGTTTTCAACGAACAAGGGGAAGTAATGAGGAAAGTTGTGGAAAAAGAATGCCTGGATAAAGGGATTGTCAACGTATATCCATATTGCTTTCGGTGCTCTCTTGATGTCATTTGCGGTAATTAATCTTTTAGCAATTTTGGATTTTAATTTCATGGCATATTTTAATGTTTATTTGTACGTACCTATGAAGATGCTGCAATGGGAACCAAAATCGGGGCGCAAACCCAAAAGAACTTGAAATATTCGGAGACCATTTTATCGTAAGTAAATTTGGAAAATATTATCGTGGGAATTATAAAATGTGAAGCAGTTTTTGATTTTAATTCTCCAGAGTTTTGGATCTGATTGTAAAGAGGATACTCCAACCGTGGCTACAACCAAATTTGATCTGGAAAATGTCACCTGAGGGAAGAAAAGAGAAGGAAAACCTGAAAATTGTCCACGGTTTCACGGAAAATGTTATCAGTGAGAGAAAAAAGCACATTGCCAATGAAGCTCAATTATCGGGCAAGCTACGCGAAAATGGTTATTTCCAAAGGCATTATTTATACTGTTATTCGATATATCGAAATCTATCGCAATCTTCTTATAAATAAATTTTGAAAGTCAATTTGACAATTGCAGGGAAAACGAGACTGGCATTTTTGGACCTTCTGCTGCAAGCGTCAGAATCCGAAGCTGGAGTTCCCAGCATGACTGACATTGAAATTCGCAATGAAGTTGACCTCTTTATGGTTGCCGTAAGTAGACTAGATTTTAAAACATTATAATTGCAAAATAAAATATCGATTTTTAAAGTTTTTCTTTACAAATTGTTAAGGGTCACGACACAAGTGGGGTTGCCATAGCCTGGACTTTATTCTTACTGTCCCAATATCCAGAATGTCAAAAGAGAGTTGACGCAGAGCTGGACGAAATCTTTGGGAGTGACAAGGAAAGGCATGTTACCACAGAAGATTTGACAAAAATGAAATACTTGGAAATGTGTTTCAAAGAAACGTTGCGTCTTCGTCCGTCCATCCCTGTCATTTTCAGATCTCTCAAGCAGGATGTTACTTTGGGTAAAAATATTATAATTAATAAGTAAATAATAAAAAAAAAATAATAATTAATATTTCATAATTTTAATCATAATTCATATTCTATTCAGCGGATGGGAAAATTCTTCCAGCAGGGATATCCGTAGTCATTTCCATAATGGACATTCATATGGATCCGAGCGTTTACCCAGACCCAGAAAAGTTTGACCCCGAGAGATTCTCGCCGGAGAATTGTAGCGGTAGAAGCTCCTATACTTACGTCCCTTTTGCTGCTGGCCCTAGAAATTGCTTAGGTAGGCATTTTGGAATATTTCCGTTAAAAATCAAAATCCTCAATTTAATAAATGAATAATGTGCTCTCATTTTTGTTTTGACAGGCCAAGTATTTGCAAAAACTGAAGCAAAAGTTGTCCTCTCGTCGATGCTACGAAAATTCTGGCTTTCACCTGGAGAGCCTTTAGAAGGTGTTCAAATTGTACCTCATGTCACCCTTCGACCCAAAAATGGTCTTCATTGTAAAATTACACTCCGTTAGCGAAGGTTTTGCATTATTCCGTAAATAGATCTGTAGATTGATTGATTAATTTAATAAAATAGCCAAAAGTTCATAATACAAATTGCAATCTTCTGCTGTAGATACATTAAAATTTTACAAGGTACATAAATAAAAAATACATAAAAATTTTCCCTTCTACAGCACTTGGGTATTATTTTTGTGCGCATAAATAATACAGAAAGTTATTTGTTTGTCGTATAACTGTGTTTTCGTCAAAATACTAATTATCTCCTAAACAAATTCATCGCTGTACTATATAGACGTATGGGTAAAATGACCATGGCATCCAAATTTTCAAATTATTAAATATACATAAAAGTTTAACGAACTAGATGGCACTTAAATAAAGTAGCAATCAAATCAAAATAATTTGGCACACACAGAGAGAAAAATCATACATATTGATAATTATTTCTTAAACATAATTATTAGTAGATTGCATTTTTAATAGTAATCACCACCCTTGATTAATAATCTTTAGTTGCAAGTGGCACTATACGACGAATATTAAAGGTTGTTGAAGGTGATGTGTATTTATCTTAATTATAAGAAAGTAAATATCATTGCAATCTTCCAATTCTTGATTCATAAATGCTAATTTACGCAGTGAATATCCAGAGACGACAAAAATGGGCTTAAATATCCTATTTAGTACTTAATTCTAGGAAAGAATTGTTATTTTCCTGGTTTTGCACAAAAATTGAACAACACAGATTTCCTTCTGCGACTATGACGCAAATTACTTTACCATTTTAATTTGCGTGTTGTGGATGACTGAATAATTGTATGGGGCAAAAAGCGAAACTATAAGTATTGACTTGTACAGGGTAATCTATCGACGAGTTAACTTTATGCCTAGGTATGTTTGATCAGTTCTGTTTTGGCTGTGGATTAACACCTTCCACAGATTAGTTGTTAAAACATGTTTAGAAATGCTGAAATTCCGCAAAAGAAAAGGCCAGAAGCAAATCTTGTAATGAATGTCTACTCAGTACTGTAGAGGCCATGGTGTACCACGTAATACTACTAAAGAGGAGTAGGTCAAGGTAAGTATACATAATGTATGGAATAAGTATCGCAACATCCACCCAGTCTAGTTATTTTCATTTCTGGTATATTTCCACTGTTATTCTGTATTTCTTGTTGCGGTCAGCTTGTTTACAGTGTCATTACTCGGTAATAATACAATATTTGTACTTTAAGCTTGGATTTTCCCAATTTCATGTCACACACACATTTTACAATCTCTAAAACCTGTTAGGAAAATGATATGCAAACTGCTTAAGACTCAATACTAACTAATCCAATCAACAGAAACAATAACTTGAGCTATCTATTGATCGATTAAGGTGTACTGTGTGAACAATGTACAAGTAAAATAGTTCTGATTAAGGATGAAGGTGCCCCAGGCTAATATGCTTTGCTTTTCTTCAGTCAAATACTAAGCGTATTATTAAATTAAAATAATTTCAGAAGGTAAACAGGTAAACGGTGCAGTTTGGAGGAAATGTATCAGTTTTAGAGGAAAATAGCGATGATATCTAAAAATCAATCGAATAATATAATCAAATAGGAATTAAGGTTTTTTCAGACAACGTATGTTAAATAAGCGCAAATAAACGCGGAAAATAGGGTATTTTATTTATTGTACTATTTACTATAACTTGTATCCCACAAACTTGAACTTTGAAATGCGTCGCAATAAGCCACAATATAAAGATACAGTATTTAATCATGGTTAGGAGATGACAAAAGCTTTTATTTCACTTTCCAATGATTTTTGCGTGAAAAGTGAAAAAATAAAAGCAAATTATAATAAATAAAATAAAATAATTTTTAAAAAATTAAAAAACAGAAAGTGAAATAAATTCAAACATAACGCATGTATTTCATTTTTTGGGTCCATTGAACTACTTTGGCATTATTTAAATTTTTCCTCGCGAAATAAAGCAAAGTTTTTATTTTCATTTGAAATATGGAATAAATGCCAAACTCCATTTAATATTAATTTTTGGTAATGAAATGGGGTGCGATAAATTTTGAGAAATATATCATTTTTCGTTTATTTATTTCAATAAAAATATTTAGCCCATCAACCCTATTACAGAATATCGGAGGCGTCTCATAAATAATAAACGACATTAAACAGAATTTCGCCATGGACTTCCGTTAATCATTTGTATATCGATTTTTTTTCAAAATAAAAGCAACTCGAATCTGACTCTGCCAATATATTCACTGTGACTGGCAGGTTCTTTAAATATATTTTTAATGTACATAAATAATTTACAACAAAAATAAAATAGTCTGGTTATACTTGGTTACATCCCTTTAATAATGGTTTATTTATAAATCGCAATTAGTCTTGTTGTTTTTCACGATATTTGCGAGTGTTTGTAAGACAGATGTATCTGCTAAGCAAGAAATATCTCCGAGATCAGTGTTGCCCGTTGCCACTAAAGGCAAAACTCGTCGCAGAACTTTCCCACTGCGAGTAGTTGGAAGAGCTGGAGTTATCCAGATTGCATCTGGCCTGGCAAAGGACCCCAATGATTGACTAACTATAAAGAAAGTTAAAGAATGTTAACATTTAACGAATCAGGACACGAAAAATATTAGCAAAATATCTTTTTTATACCTTTCAGCTTAATTTCAGAGACAATATTTTCACTTGATTTGAAATTTTGCTTGAGTACTACGAAGGAGTGTATACATTGGCCTTTTATTTCATCAGGAACAGGAACAACAGCTACTTCTGCCACAGCAGGATGCTCCAGGATTGCAGACTCCACTTTTGTCACACTTATTAGGCGCCCACTCACTTTCAGCATATCGTCAACTCTCCCACACATCCAATAATGACCGTCCGCATCTCTTCGGGCAGCTACAAATACAATGTATCAATATAAAAAGTCATATAAAAAATTATACCTACTAATGTATTTTAAGACAAAAAATTCCACAAAAATTTTGATAAATGTTTTCAGTTCCACCGTGTTGAAAAGTTTGGCAAAAATATCTCAATTTCTATTTTTCATTAAATACGTAAGATTACAAGCGAACATTATTTCAAAATAGTTCTTAAAGCAATGGGACCTAGAAAAATGTTGGAATTTCTTCTGAAAATTTGAATTATCTGGCACAAATTCATTTTAGTAAAAGCTCCCTTAAGTAAACTATATCCTGACTTCAGTAAAAAGAGAGTATATCGGAAGCTTCGTGAACTCACCATCCCCTGTTGTATAATATCCGGGAAATTGTGAAAAATATTTATCAGAGTATTTCCGTTGATCGCCATGAAGAGTCCTGACAATGCTTGGCCAAGGTTGACTGAAGACAAGACACCCCTCACCCACACCTTCGATTATTTCTCCTTCTTTGCTAAGAAGAACAGGAACAACTCCAAAGAATGGAAAACCCTGGAATTATTCAAAATAGTCCAATAATCAACCTTAGCCTTTTTATTTTATAGCATTGATGTGATGTACTTATGTAATTACCACGGCTCCGGGTTTCATTGGCATTGCTCCAGGAAGGGAAGTAAGGACGTGACCTCCTGTCTCCGTTTGTCCGTACGTGTCCACAATAGGACACCGGGAATTTCCAACAACTCTGTAGTACCACAGCCACACTTTAGGGCTGATTGGCTCCCCCACCGTGCCTAACACTCGCAGGGTACCCCTGTTCCCCTGTTGACAAGGCCCATCTCCGAATTTCATAAGGTGTCGTAGCAATGTAGGGGAGGTGTAGAAGTGGGTCACCCTGTATTTCTGGATAATCTCCCACGGCCGTTTAACACTTGGGTGAAAAGGGGATCCGTCAAAAAGAACAGACGTCCCTCCAACACTTAAGGGACCGTATACCACGTTTGTGTGACCTGCGCACCAGCCAAGGTCAGGCGTTCCCCACATTACGTCATCTCTATCTCCGTGAAAGTCAAATGAGAATTTAAAGTTCGTAGATGCGAAAATAAGGTAACCTCCTGTCGTGTGCACTATTCCTTTAGGATTTCCAGTCGATCCGCTAATTTTAAAATTGTAAACACGTTTTTAGCTAAAATTATTTTTAAATAATTGTATTTCAATTAAGTTTTTTTTTTTAAATTCCAAAATGTTTTACGGAATTTCTAATGGGAAATTTTTTTATGTTGTAGAAATTACCTAGTATACAAAATAAACATTGGATGTTCGCAGTCAACCCATTCAGGTGTGCATTCTGTCGACATCCCATCACATATTTCGTGCCACCATTTATCCCTTCCAGACTGAAATGGGGTCTAAATTTCAAAAATATGCTGTTAAAGAATATATTATGTATAAGTATGTCATGTCAATGTTTTCTAGTAGACAGTTACGAAAAAGCATACATACCACATAAGAAGCCTTTTTGCTAATTGCCAGTCCAGAAATGTTTTCCGTTCTTTGAAGTCTTGCTAAATGATTTAAAACTACACAGTGTTCCACAATGTGACCTTTCTCGTGAGATTTCAAGATAGCCTACAACAGGGGCATTTAACTGAGTTATTATTTTGCACTACTAAATAATAATAATAATAATTTTAAGTTTTAGGAATAGTCTTAATTACGTACGTCATCACAAATTTCCTTCTGAGCAACGAACTTTTCCCCTCTCCAGAAACCATCAACTGTAATCAAAATTTTGACTTTTCCCTCCACTAGTCTATCAGAAAGTGATTGTGCAGAATATCCAGCAAACTAAAATTAAAAAAGTGTAAAATTATACTAAATAGGCAATAGCGAATTAAAAAGTCGTCTAAAAAATAAATCGTTACCACGAGGGAGTGTACAGCCCCGATTCGAAGACATGCCAACATGACTACAACAGTTTCGATCACATTCGGCAGACTAATGACCACGATATCTCCTTTCTGCACTCCAAGGGATTTGAGAGCGTTTGCCAAAATACACACTTGAAGATATAGCTCCGAATATGTAACACTGTCGCTATCCCCCGGATCATTCCCTTCCCTATAAAAATCAAAGGCTGTAAATAATGTCTTTATATCTTTCCCGATGTAAATATTTCTTACAGTCCCCCACCTCCTTACTAAAAATTATTGAAAATAAATCTCAATTACCAATAGAAAGCAGTTTTCCCTCCAATTTTTTTCAAATGTCTGTCTAAGACATTGTAGCAAACGTTTGTTTTCATTCCCTTCATAAAGTTTGTGTAAACTGGGCCGATTTTTGGGTCAAAGTTGTAGCTGTAGTTAAATCCGTTCGTATTATTGTTCCCGTCTTCCTCCTCTACGAAATAAAACTCAGATGCCATTTGTTTCCAAAACTTTTCTGGATTTTTAATGGATTCCTGGTAGAGCCTTTCATATTCTTCCATACTTTTCACATATGCATTTTTCTTTATGTCGTTTCTTGGGTAAAATACCTAAAAAATAAATAGAAATTTTAATTTACGTATTTGCAGCTAAAAGACGCTCAAAGAATTTCGAAATGTTTTTTTACCTTGGGAATATCTTCTTGGATATTTAATTTTCCAGGATATTCTCCAATTGACGAGAGAATGTCCATTCTCAACTTAGTACAGTTTTCAGTGTTTGTTTTTCCCATTTCGGCATTTATAAATTACTCTTATTGTACTCGAAAGAAAGATAATTTTCTCAATGTGCCCCAACTCGTTACGAAAGTCGTGATCGAGAAAGTTACTTATACTTGTATTGTATTGTATAAATACTTTCCCGTGTTGCTCAAACGAGTTCAAATGTGAATATGCTAAGGTTAGATTAATACCAAACCATTATATACTTGTATCCTGTACATCTTATCAGGATTCTTCGTTCTCATCTCAAAACTACAAAGAAACAATCAATACATTTGTATGTAATAAAGTACGCAACAAATCTACACATTATGTAAGTATCTCTACTGCAGAACCACATTTTATTCTGTATCAGCACGATACACTATGTGTTTGAGAAGGACGGACGTCCACGCTCTAATTTTCGAACGTGTCAACTTTTTTCAATTCTGTTTTCAGAATTCGAAATAGGAGGTTAAAAGTACCTTGGGCCGCAAAAATTGGACCAAATTGGCCACACCCCCATGGAGTTCTGGCTACGCCCACTTATTTTTTATATAGAAACATATGACAACTGGGATATAGTTTTAAAGGTGTTGACAATAGAAATTCTTTAAATCTCAATTTACCCTGACATGAGGCAATGTGAGATTTTGTGTGAATTTAGTGCTAAATGTCTCTAATATGCCATTTAAAATATTTTCATCAACAAAACCCATCCACTGAGCATGTCCACTGCCGATACAGTTGGATCCCCATTGCCACGGTTTACTGTTGTTGTTACCGCATTTCAAATATACCTGAGGTACTCAATCTGTTGCCGAAGTATACTAATGAATGGATGATTGCCTTTATAATTATGCCCGAGATATAACTTGAAAATGACAAATAATGGTGCAATTAATGAATAAAGGTAAACGGTAGAAAAATAAATGTAAAATTGTTAAAATCGTTTAATTATTAACAAAGAGGTAAATAATATGTAGTGGGTTGTAAAGTATAAGCGCTTAATTATAATAGCCTTTTTAACCACGGTATCTTGTAGTTTATTTTTTGTGGTTTACGATCTTATTCCCCGAATATAAGCCGATTTTCTCGAGTATAAACACGATTTAGCTTATAATCGCTAATATGTGATTTTGTATCCCCCTGTAGATGCTAAAATTGGTAAATAATAATGAATTTAATGAAAAATGGCAAATTGTAAGGAAAGAAAAATTTGCCAATGGTAGCTAAATGAAATATGAAATACTATTGTAGTAAATATTGCAATTTCTAAAACAAATACAAGATGCGCTTTCTAATTACTTTGAAGTAATTAACTTCATTTTCCAAGGAAATATGTTGAACAACATATTTCCTTGGAAAATGAAGGGAAATGCCATTGCACAGGTTTATTTCAGTCTTTTCATATTTAAGTGGAAAAGCGTGGGGAATATTTCGTTCTTTTCTGCATGTAGGTATTTATTCCAGAAAAATATTTTAATTGTCCAGCCTTTAGCAATAATAATTAATATTTAATTAGATTCACTGCAACTTTTCCTTCTACCACTAGCAAATACAATAAATAACAAAATGTGAGAACTCTTTGATGTGCAGCAGTTTTAATTTGTTATCCATACAATATCCTATTCATGATGCACATTTATACACGACACACAATGATATATAAGGTTTGGGCAAAGTTAGAGCAGTGAGACGAGTTGTGCACCTCACATTATATTATAGGTATGCAATTTTGCAGTGACCTTCAAGCTACTTCCAAACACGCTTATTTTTTATCCTCACTCGCCTATCCCGTATTCCCTACTCCGTAGACTCTAATTAATTGTATCGTGAAATATTATTTCGTAGCTAACTCCTAATACTTAGTACTTATAACCTAGCTTACGTAGCAGGTTTGGAGGAAAATTCTTTGTATTATTTGTGCAGTGGTTATAGGTTACTTTTCCTCGTACAATAAATAATTTACTCGGACTTTGTGCAGTCGTCTTGTTTTGCTCATTGTGAAACTATATCCCTGTTAATAAAATTAATTGAGCCGTAAAATAATATTTGAGGTAAATGTAGTAATATTAGCAAAATATTTTCTGTATCAACATTTGAAATATGACGGACAATACATTGGCCAGAATCTTGGATGACAATGAGGCGCAGCTTGTCGAGGAGCTAAGAAAAAAGATACAAGGTAATTATTCAAAAAGATTTTATGTTACAGATAAATTCATTTTTGTAATATATTATTTTGCTCTGTTTAAAATTAAAGGGGAATCAAACTTCCGCTGTCCTCAGGATGACTGGTATATTCTCAGGTTCCTGCGTTATAGAAATCACGATCTGGACAAAGCTTATGAAGCTGTGAGTAATTATTCTTAATTAAAAAGAGATTGAACGAATCTTCAAATTCTACTGAAATTAATTGATGCAAAAATGAAAAGGGTGTGTCGATTAATATTTGAATTTCAAATAAATAGCTAATTTCATGGTGGAAAGACAGACACCGACTTCCTGATCTGCATGATGGTCTTTACCCCAGTGTTTATCAGCAACATTATAAAACAAAATTCTCAACTACATCTGCCCACCGAGATAAGCTAGGACGACAAATAGTCCTTTGGAAAATAGGTAAAGCATTTTCAGAAAAAAGGCTTTACTTTTGGATTAAAATTAACCTAGAAATTAAATTTTTGTTTTAATTTTTTTAAAATAAATTACACACATAAATATAAATGTTTTTGAGGTATCATTAAATAATTTTTAAATGTAATGTACTATTTACAAGTTTTATAAATTCTTTGAACAGGAAACTGGAATCCTAAGGATATTTCCTTTATAGATATGTTTAAGTCGAATTTTCCTGTCGTGGATACAATTTCCACGAGACAGGAAACACAGCTTCATGGATGTACATTCATTTTGGATTTACAAGGGCTGGCTCTCCACCATGTTCAAGCAAGTGGCCCTAGCAGCCTTAAAATCCTTTTGAGTCTATCCGACGGATTTCCGCTTAAAATAAAAGGAGTTCATATCGTTAATCATCCGAGAATATTTCAGTTAATTTGGTCCATTGCTAAAGTACTTATGAAACCCAAATTGAAAAAGAGGGTACGAATTTCATGTACTGAATTATTGCTGAATTGTTTATGCATGGAAAATAATTTAACAATCATTAAAAATGCAGATACAGTTCCACTCTGGCGACCTTTCATCTTTACTCGACTTTTTTGAGCCTAATATTCTCCCTGTAAGTTATGGTGGAATTTTGCCAGATGACCAATTTGAAGAAGAAAACTTCACTCAGAAAATGTATGAGAGAGAAGATTATTTCAGAGGTTGGTACTTTTCATCACTGCGTATAATACATATTAGCTATAGATTATTTGACTTATAATTAAGTTTACAAACTAATTAAGCAATTAAAAATTATTACTAGAACTTTTTGATACGATGGGATATTATAAAACCATATGAGGAGAAGAAAATGTCTAAAAAGGGCTGAACAGCAAATAACGATGCCGAAATAAAATAACTGGTGACTCAAATTTTATCCTACATCTGTTAAAAGACAATTATATTCATATTGTATTTTTAGCAAGAAATAAACAAGTTAATTAAAATTTTCCGAGCAAACACATTTTTATAAACTCATTTTAGTCGGACTCTGACACAATTACTACCAAACGCAACCACCACCACATTTCAAGCAAGGGGTTTATGTTAGGTTATCCAAAGCCAAGTTAATATCCAATTACTATATCAATTTAAATTAAAAATAGCTACTTGAAACCCTCAAAATTTGTACAAAATTCAAATATATAAATAAATTCACCCACCAGACTTAACCAGGTCTACAATTTTATCGAATAGCTGAAGTTTTGGCTGTTTCTAAAATTAGTTAAAATTTCAATTTCTCCACCATTAATTAATAGTAGTCCCTGTATCTCAAGGAAAATTGATAACGAAATTCTACAATGAAAAATTAATTATAAGCCATTACAAACTCTATGGAAGCACACACACACTTTGCCAGAGCTTCTATTAAAAGCTTTACGGTAAATACCTGACACATTGTAGAATTTCGTAGTTGCGGAGAATGTGGACCAATATCCACGTATGCAGACTTAGCGTTGTGTAAACTTTAACTGTCGTTCCCATTTGAATTATCAGTTAAAGGTACTTCCTTAACCATTCGTTTGCAGTTATCGAATTTGGGATTTGCAATGACAATGTTGTGTTTTTAATTGTATACTCATTTAATATATATTTATTATATATAAATATTCTTTCTCTCTGTCACAGAATATATATTCCTTGCCTGTCCCAAAGTAACAACCAAAAAATACCTACCTAATCAAGACCTCAAGGACATCCTTACATGATACTGCTATCTTAGTGCGTCTGGTTCCCATCCTATCAGTAAAAGACTTAATTCCATTCTAAATATATTATAAATCCATACAGTCCCCTGATTTTCCTCATTGGCAATTGTGCTGTGGCTTTCCTACTATTGCAACAAATACAATAAATAACTATGTCAAAATCGGCCTATTTATTTAAGTTCAATGTTCGGTTAGATTCTTCTGATGCTACTGACAATAAAGAGATTTTATTTACAACAGTACCACGAGTCCACGAGTATGCTTAGGGAAATTTGCTAGGACAATAAATAAATAAATAAACAGTAGGAAAACAGCAGTTTAATTACTAATGAGAGAAATCCGAAGACAAATGATGTCTCCATAATACACATTGGGATTGGAAAACCTCACTTGCATCTTAGGATTTGAACTTAGAAATACTAACATAGCAGTTGCATTTAAAAGATACTTTTGTAGCATATTATCAGTCTGATCAAATTTTAATTTGCGAACAAAATGGATCAAAATTCAATATTTTATTGCTTACTGTATTTACAATTAATTCCTTACTCTACGGTGGTGGCTGAAACTTCAAATTATATGGATTCATGTTTCAAGCACAATGCAGAGCAAGTAAATCCTAAGTGTACTTGGGAGACTATTCTCCCACTCCCGGCTACAAATACAAATACCACCGCGTTACCCTCTTCAGTGTGTGTCAAGCCTGGTGTTGCAAGGGTTCAAGGAAATTACGGAGGTAATTTTGTAATAATAAATATATAATTATTATAACTATTTGTTTATAGTGCCGTAAAAGACTATAATTCCTAACCTATTTTAAATTTTTAGTTATTAGATTATTTTGTATTGCGCCATACGCCCTTGAATTTGAATATGACGGAGTGCAGCCCAATGAAGCCATAGTTCCCCTTTATGGAAAACACTTTTCTGGGTATGTCGATGGCTTAAGAGTCTTCCAATTCTCAATGGACGTTCAGATTTACAGTTCTGAGTCGTTGTTTCAATATTTTCAAAACCAAAGTAGTTCTCCTATACACCGTCGTCCAGATTATTCAAGAACGGGAAATTACAGCGTCTTTGGGATGTTTAACAGAACACTACGAAATTATGTTTACATTTTCCTTGAAGGTTAAATTTATATCACATATCTATCGCGTCGTTGCGTAATTAGCCAAAAAATGACAATCAGATTTTATTTATGCATTGACGTACAGTACAGTACAGTACACTGAACAAGTGTATTCATATGCTATTTTACAATACTGTTTCCTTAAGAAAATCCCACGTGTGGGAAAATCCACCATGGGGTTCAATAACATAATAATGGTATTGTTATATAATATTACGTTGTCATTATAATGTGTAGGGAAGTTTAGTAGTAAACGATATCAATATTTAAATATTTTTGGAGCTTCAATTTGAATTATTCACAATTATTTTTCTAATAAATATGTTGCAGAAGATAATGAGACTCCTGCTCTAATTCGAAACTCTAATACAGTGAGTCCCAAGGCATTCGCCGAGAACAGAATCCTCCTTCCTTGTCGTTCCACGCATTTTTACAGTGAAATATATATAATGATAGAAGGCAATCTAACACAGGAAATAATTGCTCATGAGGTATAATGGAATAATTAATTATATCAAATTCGTATTAAATGTGGCAGAGAATTTGTTCAGTTCTATTGAGTAATACATATAAGTATGAATTAATTTTTAAATTTAAAAAATAGGCAACTTTTCTAGATTCTGTTCAAATTGGCTATGTAATAGAAATAGAAAAGTCAGAGGAACCCCAGAATTACTCGTGCAATCTCTATCATAATGGTGAAATTGTCGATTCTTTGATATTTACTTTCCCAAAGCCAAAATATGGTAAATTATTTATCACAAAGAAAGAATATTACCACAGTAAATATTACCAATCAATAATTACGATGTAATAATGTAAATTATTTCTCTTTTATGTTAGATGTTAAGATATTTTATGGGTTTGAGGATTTGCCTATTCAGAGTAAAGATTTACCTTTAGATCTTGTGAGCCTAAAATTTGAAAATAAAATTATTAATGGAACACCATTGCTTTTTCCACGTTGCAGGTAGAAATTTTAATAATTAATTATTTTATCGTTCCCTGAAAAATTTATTTTTAAACTATACGATTTTATATGTAGTAGTGGACCTTTTCCAGGAGGAAATAAATTGAATAGGATCTCTGCAAGCATTAATGGACATAACGAAGCTAGATCTCGCTTGATAAAAGAATTCATTTCTCCCGTAATTGTTACATTTGCAAAAATATATTTCGCCAACTTTATTTTTGATAATTAATGTAATTTTTTCCATTAGAAACACAATAATAAAAGCTACATGGTTCGTTTTGGCGTCTTGGAAGATGAGAATAATGATTATATATCAATTCTACAAATGCCCAAAGGCTTTGGTGCTGGATTAATTGCATCATTTTGCCAAGGATGGGATATCTATAAGTTATCTCTATTCACAATAGGAACCAATGCCGTTAGTCAGGCATATCCTTATGACCAAGGTAATTGTTTTCCTTTAAATATAATTATTATTTTCAGTTCATATTTAATATCGTTGAATAATTATTTTTAGATTTCTTTAAGGTAACAAATTGGTCCGCCGTATCTACTGATCTATATATGAAGGTAGTAGGAGTGGGACTACCTGATAGAACCATATATACAAACACGACATTGTCCTTTGCTTGTCATCTACATACTTTGGGTGTCGTCTGGCCAATTATTTGGTATTCTGAACGGACGGATAGTAATGGATCTTGGACAGAAGGTAAAACTTGGCTACTTGAATTGAATTATTACTAAACTTGTATGAAAACCAATTAAAAAAATAATTAAAATAAAATACTACAATTATGTAATCACGATTTTAGAATTCATCGACTATTACGATGCGTCAAAAGACCTCGGAACATCATATTTTTCGATTTTTGCAACCAAAGATATTAAAAAGGTGTGGTGCTCTACCTCTACGTGGTTTGGTGCCCAATGGAAAAATGTGTCAATAGCTCTTCATCTTACTGGTAATCAGTAATTATGTTTTTTAATATCAAAAATAAAAGTGCCACGAAATGAAATTTGAAAAAATTTATTTTGCAGAAGGTGAGATGCCACAAATTGTAAACAAATCACAAGAAATTTACAATTTGCGTCTATCAGCGTTAAACCAAATCATAAAATGTGTGGCTACTGGGGACCCATTCCCTACCATGTGGTTTGTTTTCAGATTTACAACACGAAAATTGTTTTAATGTTTTAATTTATATGTAGAAATATAGAAATAAACTCCAAGCAAATATGATACAATTCCAAGAAATGTAAAATGTGCTACAAAACTTGCCATGGGATTTTACCATATTTGCTTCCGATATGCATATATTTATTTTATTCTTAAAGGTGGGAACGAAATGGTGAAAATGTGTCAACCCCAACAGTACCAAGAGACCGGACGGTCATTTTAGAATTTCCTTCTGTTCGAAAATCTGATGGTGGAGAATATATTTGCCACGCCCACAACATTTATGGGAGGTCCCTCAGCTCATTTGTTGTTGAAAACGGGGACACAAGTTATGGAATAATTGTAGGCGCATCCCTATTAGTAGTATTTTTAATAACTGTAATGATATACGCAAAATTTTTGAAGAAACAAAACGAGTATATTGGACTGACCAAAAGGGAGATAAAAGAATTTCTTGAAGGGGATCGCCGGGTAAGCAATATCAAAGGAGATTATTATAATGAGATCGCGGAAAAGCGGCCATACAATGCAGAAGTGGAAATCGCAGCGGGAAAGCTTGAAATAGACGAAGAAAACGTTTTGGGGAGTGGGGCTTTTGGGGTGGTGTACAAAGGGGTCCTCGACGGTAGGCCCGTAGCAGTAAAGACAATAAAGCAGAAGGATGCGGGGAAAGGACTTCTAAAGGCACTTCTATCAGAACTCAAAATTATGGCCTATATCGGTGAACACGAATATATAATTCAACTTTTGGGGGCTGTTACCAAAGATCTGAAAAAAGGTAGACCGATGTCCTTGTATATTTGAATATTGAATTTGACTCTTTTCGTAGTTTTTCGTGGAAATTGTGATATACATTTGTTTATGAATTTATTTTAAGGAATTCTGTATATCATTGTACCGCTGTGCTCAGGAAACCTTCTGGAATACTTGAGACAACAAAGAAACTTACGAAACATAACATTTAAGTAAGTAAATTCGTTTATATTCATTATTATTTATCTATAGTTAAGATTTGAGTGTAAACGTAATAATTAAAAAATTATTTAAAAAATAGATATCAAAACGCACTGTTTGCCGAGGGGGAGGTTGCTTTAAGCGTCGATTATTTGATTGAGTGGGCGCGACAAATTGCAGCCGGAATGAAATATTTGGGAAACAAAAAAGTGTGAATTAAACAGCAAAATTAAACAATAAAGGTAACAAACAAATCAAAAGTAAAATTATATTTTATTCCGACTTATTAGGTAATTCATGGAGACCTGGCTTGCAGAAATGTATTATTGGACGACAATAAGATAGCCAAAATAACTGATTTTGGCCTCTCGCGCCAGTTGTATGGATATGCAGAATACGTAAAGAAAAATCAGGTAACACACGCAATCTCTATGAAACTAATTAATTTTAATTCATATCTTTACTGTGTCAATTAATATTGGTGAAGGAACCCCTACCTTGGAGACATATGGCCCCTGAGTCCATTCGGAACATGACTTTTTCACCGCAGTCGGACGTTTGGTCTTATGGAGTGGCTCTCTACGAATTATTCACATTGGGCGAGGTCCCTTATCCAGGAATTGTGTGGAGTGTTAACTTCATAGAACAACTGGAGTCTGGGATGCGGATGAAGAAACCCAAACATCTCCAGGATCATTTGTAAGATAAATTAATGTACAGTCTCTTCAGATTAAAAGATGGATTGGATTATAAATACGAATAAATGTAAAAAATAATGCAATAAATATTTTAATTTATTACAGATATGTCAACATCATGCTTGAATGTTGGCGGAACGACCCGAAGGAGCGAATAACCTTCCGGGAAATAGAATCAAAGCTGGAAGAGGAAAAAAGGAATCTGATGCGCAAATGCAGTGACGATGGGGAGATAAATTATTTTAACTTCTAACCCTCCTGTATCAACATTTGTAAACATGCTTTATTTTTTGTCAAATATTTTGTTAATATTTAGTCAAACTGTTAGAAATTGAGGCAATTTTATGTCTCAAATTATGGAATGTAATTGTTATTGTATTTATTAAACGTTTCCGTGTAAAGAGTTATCATTATTGAATACAGTAAGTCAATTTAACACATTTCAAATAGGCTTATACATATTCAGTTTTATAATTAACGGAATTTTAGAAGTTCACTGAAGTTCAATAAGTTATTTAACATTTTTGCATGAACATAGAAATATCCATATCGTTATGCACCATATCTACCTTATCAAAACGTTTTATAAGCAGTTGTAATTACAATCCGCACGATTAATATTGATACACTTGTGTTTTGATAATAAAGTAAAAAATGCAAACTGATAAAAAGTTACCTAAGACACTTACTTATAGAGATAATCAAGTTCCCTTCTGACTCTATTAAATAATGCAATACTATACAAATAAGGGGCATTATTTTGTACTTACACCGCAAATCCCAATGATTTTGTGTATATATATGCATTGTGTGGATGGAGTTAATACTTTTGATGTTTATTAGTGCAATACACGTAAGCTGTTTCTAGTCTAGTGATCTGTTAATGCTTTTATTGGTGAATGAGATATATAAGCACTCCCCAAGATTGCATTATAATTATATTCATGCAAGTTTTGCATTGACTGTGTAGTGTGCATTAATTTTGTCGTGACGCTACGCCTTTTTCTAATGCATTGGGAATTGATGTGTATGAGGAGTGAAAGTAAACATTATCTATCAGAATCGAGTCTTATAATATATTTATGTTTTTATAATTGACAATGCAGGTGCCGTAATGTATGATTCGTCTATATTCATGAATAAGGATATATTGTTGACAATGTACACTCCAATTGTGAAGTTCATGTAATTAATTCAAGCAATAGATTTATTTTTAGTTGATCCTCACGTCAGCGCAGTTCCTAAAGACTTGGGTTGGGCTTGGATTAAGCCAGCAGCTCTCCCAATCTATTTAAGCAAAAAAATCAAATGTAGAACCACTGACAACTGTTTACCATTGTGACTACTGTGACAACTCTAAAACATTTGCTAGAACAATTGTTTACCTGGATCCCAAGGGTCTGCGAAATAATAAGTCCTGTAGGTCCACCTAATAGTGCACCTGTTGCATCTAACCCCTTGTGGAAGTTGAACTCGGGCAGTGAGCAGTTGATATTCGTTGGTGACACACATAGTGTTATTCAAAACTCGATCAGTTCCCCCTAAAATGGTCAAAGGAACGAAGCAATTGTCAGTTTCGGTTTCTTGGGCACAAAGTTCCAACTGAAACTGGCCACCGTGTGGAGCTCCGAATTCAGCCTGAACTTCAATGATCTGGGGAAAAGTAGGACAAATGTTATATCCCAATCCGAACATTAACAATTAAAACTTTATTTTGCAATTCTTACCGAGCCAGAAGTGTAAGTCTCGACGATAACGCCCTTATCGTAAATTCCGCCTTGGTTAGCGGTAGTTTCCCCTTGGGTATCCCCACAACGGCCGCATGCGGAGTAGTTGGGATCCTGCTTCACATTTCCGCACATAACACCTTGATTATCCCACCAGTAGGGTTGTTGGGTGTTGTAGTCAGGTCGCAGTTGGATAGAAGTACGGGCAATGGGGGCCTTAAGGTAGCCGTGAGAATGCACCAGGGTGAGGCATACTGCCAACAGTATTATTCCTACGAGGACACGCATCGCGATTAATTAATAATTAACTTGATGAATTAAGAGCAAACATTCAACTGACTGCAGAACTGCCTTTTATATTCAGATTCAAGTGCATTCAATTAATTTTCAAGTGCAAAAATAATCAACCTGCATGTTCAACTTAATTGTAAAATTATATAAATAGCATTATGTACCACCATGTGACAAGTGCATGAGTTGTTGAAATGTCGAATGGATCAGGTGAGATGGTAAATGCATGCATCTTTGATGTAAACTGATAAGTATATAGTCTCCCAGGTATGCCAGATATACTTATATAGAATAATTTCACTTGAATGTCGTCCAACATACTTCAGTTAATTTTATATACACGTAAATTAGGAATACAATTACAATTGAATTCTATTATATCTAAAATATGATGCGCATAAAAATGCATCTTGGAATTATGAGAATTTGGGCGAAATCAGAAATTATTTCAACGATATTCACTGCACACTGTATAGCCCAAAATTGTTAAAACACAAATACAGACAGAAATCAGTCTTTCAAAATCTGGAGTGCCGAGTTGCTCTGTGTGCACATGTAATTATTTTTTAACGACTTATTAATACGTGGCACCCTAAAGAGGGACACAAAATAAATTAGCAGATTTACTTAAGCACCTTTATTTGCTAAAGTGCAAAGGATGCATCTTATATGTGATTATTCAAATGGTATGTGTTAAAAAGCTACGGGCTTATATTCGTAACAAGCTTAGAAAGTAAAAGCGAATCAGTAAGAGTTGTTTAAAAACTATACTTTACAGAATTGAGCACAATTGTAATGGAGGTTACTATGAGTGGGATTATGAAGGATATGAAGTTTTCAAATGAAATGTGGTGAGCACGTGCTAGATTCCACTGTAATACAGGATTTGACTCTAAAATGGAACAGTCTACATTGTATAGTTAATGATTTCAATTAGCTATATATGTGTGTGTATATAAAATATGGTTAGACATGCCATTATTGAAACTCTACTCTCAGAAGGACTGATTGAGTTGAATCGTATGGGATATAAAATGGAGGACGATGGTATGGAAACTGATGAAAACTATGACGGCGACGAATCTAATGGAGAATCTGATGATTCTGATGACGATCTAAGCAATGAATCTCTTATAGTTCTGGAACATATTTTTGAAACTGGTTTAGCACAGGATTTTTCGTTAACTTGGGAAAGATTGCAATGTGTATTTGATGGACTGGATTTATTTATTTCTAGTTTAGTGATCTGTTAATACTTTTCTTGCTGAATTAGATAGCACACCCCAAGATTGGGGTGTGCGTTAATTTGTATTCAGTGTGCATTAATTTTGTCGTGATATTAACCAAATAAATTTGACGCCATTTTCTGATGCATTTGGAATTGCTGTGTATGATTTGTGAACACAAACATTATCTTATCAGAATCTTATAATATAATTATGTTTTTATAAATAATTGATCATGCGGAGGCACCATAATACACAGATCACACATATTATTCATGGACAATGATTTTATTTTTATAATGTACACTCCAATTGTGAATTTGATTGAGTTAATGAAAGCAATAGATTTATTTTAGTTTTAGTTGATCCTCACGTCAGCGCAGTTCCTAAAGACTTGGGTCGGGGCTGGATTAAGCCAGCAGCTCTCCCAATCTATTTAAGCAAAATAAATCAAATATAGAACCACTGCCAACTGTTTAACCAAAGTGACTACTGTGACAACTCTAAAACATTTGCTAAAATAAATTGTTTACCTGGATCCCAAGGGTCTGCGAAATAATAAGTCCTGTAGGTCCACCTAATAGTGCACCTGTTGCATCTAACCCCTTGTGGAAGTTGGACTCGGGCAGTGAGCAGTTCATATTCGTTGGTGACACACATAGTGTTATTCAAAACTCGATCAGTTCCCCCTAAAATGGTCAAGGGGACGAAGCAATTGTCAGTTTCGGTTTCTTGAGCGCAAAGTTCCAACTGAAACTGGCCACCGTGTGGAGCTCCGAATTCAGCCTGAACCTCAATGATCTGGGGAAAAGCAGGACAAATGTTATATCCCAATCCGAACATTAACAATTAAAACTTTATGAAATTCTTACCGATCCAGAAGTGTAAGTCTCGACGATAACGCCCTTGTCGTAAATTCCGCCTTGGTTTGCGGTAGATTCCCCTTGAACATCCCCGCAACGGCCGCAGGTGGAGTAGTTGGGATCCTGCTTCACATTTCCACACCAAACCCCTTGATGGTCCCACCAATAGGGTTGCTGGGTGTTGTAGTCAGGTCGCATTTGGATAGAAGTACGGGCAATGGGGGACTTGAGGTAGCCGTGAGACTGCACCAAGGTGAGGCATACTGCCAACAGAATTGTTCCTGTGAGGACACGCATCTCAATTAATTAATTATGATGAATTTGATGAATTAAGAGCAAACATTCAACTGACTGCAGAACTGCCTTTTATATTCAGATTCAAGTACATTCTATTATGCAATTAATTTTCAAGTGGAAAATAATCAACCTACATGTTCAACTTAATTGCAAAATTATATAAATAACATTATGTACCAGCAGGTGACAAATGCATGAGTTGTACGTAAAAGAATGGATCAGAGGTGTTGAGATGATCAATTCATATGTTTTACAAAAACTGATAAGTAGTCTCCCAGGTTTGCAAGGTATATTTAAATATAGGTAAGCATTTCACTTAAATGTCGTCCAACACACTTAAGTTAATTTTGAATACACGCGAATTGTAACTCAAACATGATACGCATAAAAATGCATCTCAAAATTATGGGAATTTAGGCGAAATCAGAAATTATCTAACCCGAACACAATATCAATTACATTATTACATAAAAGGACACTCTCTGCTCGATGATACTAAAAATAATTTGAAAACTTTGCCAATGAATAACTAAACATACAACTCAAATCCAAGTAAGCAACATTAACGTACCAATTAACACAGTGTAGTGTAAGTGATCCAATGTTACGACTACCAAAAGTGATATTTGTTTGTGCACTTTTCAATATCAAAGCCATAATACTATGTGAGATATCGATTGAGATTGATTAGGAAAAGTTGACAGACTGACACCATACTCGAATGACTGAATGGCTTATTATCTTCATAAGTTACAGCAGTACGATGTGTCAAATGTCAAATATGTTTCATTATATAAGTGAAGTGTTAAAAGTGTCTCATCATGTCCGTTATGCAATTTACAGAATGAATAGTGGATGTAATGAGAAAATAAACAAATTGTAAATTAGACATTTTTATTAACAAAGGTTAGAAGAATTATTTAAAATTCACATTTTTACTAGTAATGATGGTATACTATTATACAATGGGTGGAGATTAATTGGCTCCAGAATAGTACGTTTGAGGCTCCAGACCCTTAAATTTTATTTTGGAATAAAGCGGCATTAAGCAAAATATAAAATAGCTCCAGAAATAATATAAATAGCATTAAATGATTAAAAGTTAATTAGTTACATATAAGTGATATGATATATGTAGATATAGTTAAATTGGTCGTGTCGCATTATAAATCATCCTATCCGCATTTTCACTATTTTTCCAATACAGAAAGAGAGAAAAATGTCGTCACAGAATTTTCTCGAATATAATTAATATAGCGTGTAGATAGATAATATATTTTCTATCTACTTGCATTTGCATAAGTAAGACCTTTTCTTATCTTTGGTCTACCAACTTGTTCACTTGTACAATGTTTGTTTACTTATTAGTATTAGTCATAGTCACAACATATTATTACTGAATAGTGCAGTGTTATTCTTTAAAGTGCTTCAATAAGGTTCCATAAAAATTAGGAAATGTTGAACACATATGACACCGATAGGAAAACATTCCAGTATAGCTAAAGAATCCATTCCCGAAAGTAATTCCCGGGAAACGGGGATTTTGGGGGGATGTTTAGGAATATAGCAGGAGGACTATTATGTGTTCCGCAACGTTTTGCGCAGTCGCCATTTTAGTCCATACATAAATTCCTCTTTTATGTGCTGCGCTGCAACCTTCTTTTTTAAACAAAAATTAAGTAATTTGTAAGTAATAATCGTACGTGAGTGTGTATTTCCTTTCTCAGACCAAATTGACCGACCCCCCTTCGATTTGCATGAAACTTTAAAAAAGACTGTCTAAAATCACCAAATACACAAATCCGGTGGCCAAATTTTTTTAAAAAATCCAGGGGGACCCCTGAGGCCTTTCCAGGGGTCCGAGCTGGGGGAAAAGCGCATTTCTACATCCGTCGGCTTTTTGCTAAATTAGTAGAAATATGTGCTCTATCGGAACAGCCCGGTGGCGCATCAAAATTCGAAACTTTTGGCGGG
>JAQFYC010002473.1:0-25432 GCA_034694165.1 Tomocerus mixtus
TGTATTGTACTTTGTAAAAAATTCAAGTCGTGTTCTATGGGCTATTGCTCGACGAGGACACTAATAAATTCAATCAATCAATCAATCAATCAATAAATACTCAACTCCTGAACCACAAAATTATTTATATCCTTTTGTACGAACATATCAGCAGAGCAAAATTATAATGTGGCACTAACACTATTTATATGACTTTCGCTTCACTACTATTATCCATTACAAATGGAACATGGAAATAATCAAACAAATAACAATATCGTTATTTGTAAATAAAAAATGTTTTGCTTGAGGTTGGGAAGGTCCTAGCCTAATGTTTTTCATCTCAAGCCCCACTATTGCAAAGTTCTACAACTAGAACTAGAGCATCTCGCACTGGTTGTCTTATTCTTGACTAATAATACCATTAGCTAGAACAAGCTAGGTGAGTCACATTACTTTCACATCCATCTCTTATATTGTAAATATGTAGATAAATAAACATTGATATATTATACTACTATAACATAAACTCATCCAAATAACTATATGACCATATATCTACTTATTAAGATCCCTTACTCTTTATAGAAATAACATGTTACCCTACATTCGAAATTTTAATACATAGAAATGTGTACAAACGGAAGAAAGCGATTATATTACACATTGCACCTAATTGTAACAAAAAATGTGTTTTATTGAAACTGGCTATATACAAACCTGTGAGAAATATTTTGGAAGTTTTTATGAATAGCTTCAAAATAATTTTGGAGGTAAACAAACCTAATAATACCTAATTGCATAACAAAGATCATACATAGTATCCACGGTTTACATAATAAATACGTTGCACAATAGTTAGCAACTTACTAAAATAGAAGCAAAAAATGGAAATACAATATTACACATGTATATTCTTTAGCAGAACAGCGTGGAAATGTATGTATGCTGGTATGCATACAAACTGGAGCAGACAATGTGTCACAGTTTTACTGGGAAATGTATTATGCAAAAGTGTTACAGCAAATGAATAACTTGAAGGAAAATCATTAATATACTCACAATATATACAGTTATAGGAGTATAATTACTAATGCTAATTGGTGTTAAGACAACATAAGTAAGTAGCTTCTTTGGCATTGTAACTAATTAACAACAAGTGAACTACTTACTGAACGAATAGTTAAGGTAGGTTTCCAGTGTGCTTCCATTTAGTAAATGAGTATGTATTGTGTGTTTGTGTATATAGAACATAGTGATGAGCAGCTACTATTTGTACTAACTAAGAATAAGATGTTTATAAGGAAAGGATACCTACCTTTGTAGTGGTAGTGACAAGCATGGGCTCAACTCCTTGCATGATGATCTGTGCTCCGATAAATTTGTTAAGGAGACTCAATCCGGATTCCTCTTCGTCCTGTCCAATGCCCTCGTCTCCATCTCCTCTCATTCTCTCCATCACATCAGACAAATTTTTGACAGGGGTGCGATCGGTCAGAAAGCTACGAGTGGAACTCGTTACAACAGTGGTGCTTGTCATTCGGCTGCTTTTCTCATCACCTAAACTGTCTGGAGCTCCGTCGTCACTGTCTCTGCTATCGTTCTGGCTGTCCTCTAAATTCCTATTATTAGTAGTTTCTGAGGAAGAAGAATAAACCTCGATTGTCTTTCGAGCTCCGGCTGTGGATGTTATAGTAGAGGAGGCATTGTCAGTAAGAGTTATATCGGGCATCGGTTCATTTCCAGTTTTAGTGGACGTCTCACTTTCTAGACTTGACGGACCTTCAAATCGCTTGGACATTTCCCGGACAGAGGAGCGCCCTACTTTTCCTCTTGAAAGTGAGCCCGTGAGCGACAAGCTCGGCTCGGGAGATTTAGATTTTCGGAGCCAGTCCTCCTTTGATTTTATAGCAGTAGGGATCGTTGTTGAGGAAGCAGATGATGTTCGGGAGACATGGGCTGACGTAAAGGAGGAAGAGAAAGTGGAGGACATGGATTCTCCTTGTGCCGTGGTTGAGGTGGTGGAAGATATATTGGTATTAGATGTGGAGAGGCCTACAGCGTCAACGTCAGTCTTCGACTCGCTCTTGTTGCTCGTAAAAGATGAAGTTTTCTTGAGAATGGATTTAGGGGAGGATGTAGCGTTCCTTTCGTCTTGACTTTCCACTCCTGTTGTAATTATTGTTGTCAGGGTGTCTGAAGGTTCTTTGGAAGGGGAAGACGATTTACGATTACGGTCCGCTGGAGGAGCAGATGAGTCTGGGGACGCGTACGCTTTATTGCTGCTGGATCCCTTTTTCAAAGCTCTCAGTCCATACATATCATTTGACCGAACACTTGCCTTTCTGTCTTCGTCGCCAATGGATTGATTGGCTGGATTATTAGGACTAGAAGTAGTCTCGGCCGCTGATGCCTTTTCTGAGGCCATTTGCTCTTGAACCTGTTTGATTTTCCTTAAAGCTCGTAGACCAAATAAAGGCTGGCCGTCGTCATCGGTGGGGCCCACGCCGTAGCTGGAAGTTACCGTGTCAGTACCTTGCACTTTGCTTGCTCCTGAATTTCTTGTTCCTGTCGAACTGGTAGTCGATGATGTTGTTGTTGTGGTCGTTGTCGAGGACGCTCCAAAGCGCCGCCGTGTCGACGTCGTGCTGCTGCTGCTGTTGTTCACTTTGGACGTGGGTGTCCCCGAAGGTGAGGCTGTCGATACATTTGACGAGACACACTTACTTTCCGCAGCACTTTGCCTTCGAGATTGAGTTGGACTCTCACGAATACGCTCACGCTCTTTATCACTATCCTTCCCTTTCCCGACGCTGCGATTTGTCGATGGTGTGGTGGTGGTGGCGGTGGTGGTGGCTGTTGCTGTTGAGCACGAGCTTTCGTCTTTCGTGACAATTAAATCGCTCTTCTCCTCGACTACCTGAGCCGAGGCGGCCGCTGCTTTCAGTTCCTTTGATGAGCTTTTGCGAGAATATGAATTTCTCTTCCCTCCTGATGATTGTGGAGATGCTGTAGGCTCCTCTGTGGATTTCTTCCGCCCAATTCCCTTAGACTGCTGCTCTACAGAGCCGCGACGCGAGTTTGAAGTGCTAGAAGAAAATAACTCTTCAGAATTCTTTCGCGAGGATGACTTTTTCGTTTTTGTAGATGCAACAGGAGCTGAACTGGGTGCAACTGGAACTGTTTTCACTGTAGATTCTGATTCAATTATCACGGCGGCAACCTCCTCAATCAATGTATTCTTGTCTGGAAGCACAATGGTTGGTATTTTATTTTCAGTTTCAGAGTCTAAAGGTTCTTCTACTATTCCAATATCAGGACCAGGACTTTTAGGTGGGGACAACGAGCGCTCTCTTGAAAATCTTCGAGTCGACAGTGGGATGGATGATCTTTGTGGAGAGACACTTCGTTTTCTCGCTGGGGATTCAGCACGGGAGGAAATTAAATTCTCAGTTTCGGTGGTGCTGACTACTTCTTGACTTGTTGGTGTCGGTGTGGAATTTTCAGGGACAGAATTAAGAACTTTGGGCGGGGAACACTCGCGTGATCCTTTTCGAGTAATTTCACTAGTTTTCGTACTAACCTGTTTTTTATTGGATGCAGACACCGAGGATGATGTTTCAATGCTATTAGATTCACGGAGATTCCGGCTTTCACTTGTTCTTCTTGTGCTCACTGGAGAACTGGATTTTTGTTGGACGCATTTATCCCGCGAGCTTTCTCTGGACAAAACTCCTTTCTTGGATTCGTTGCGATTATTTTCCTCTTCGGAATTTCCCCGGCCTTCACGGCTGTACTTTCTCGTGGAAAGTAATTCGTTTGTCTCGGCCGAATTTTTTCTGCTGGATACTTTCCTAGCTGAGGTTGTATTTGTAGTAGTGACCGTAGTGCGATTAACTGTATTTTCAGCAACAGCAGAAGCGATTACAGTAGCACTTTTCTCCTCGGTGGCACTAGTTTGATTTTCTTTACCTTTATAAGAGCGTTTAATAGTGTCTGTAGCTTCACGGGAATTCCTTCTAGCAGATGAGGATTCATTAGGCGAATCTTTATCTTTAGAATTTTTTCTTGCAATTTTCCCTTCGTTATTGTCACTAATGGTAGCTGCTTTCACCGTTGTAGTTGTAGAAGAGCTTCGTCGTCTAGTAGTTGCAGTTGCTCCACTTTCTTCAGTTTTGGAGGCGACTTTGTTATTATTTTCACTTATTTCCCTCGACTTTTTTCTCGTGGTGACTTTATTGGATGGAATCATCTCTCCAGATGATTTTCGTCCCTCGTAAGGTTTTTTCTCAACAGTGTTTTTCTCCTCATTTGAATTTTTCCCAGTTGATTTTTTCCTCGTCGGTGATTGGTCCGGCCTGGCTGTCTTGGTTTCTTTTTCCTTTTCTTTGTCTAAAGTGGTTTTTCTCTTCAGTATTCTTATACGGGCGCGGATTTTGCTTCTCTCATCATAATCAGTAGCCTTGTCCAGTAGAATTTCCAGCTCTTCCACGCTTTCAATCGACTCGATAATATTAGCATCCAGCGTGGCAGTGGTGCTTGATCTTCTATTAGTTGTAGCTGTTATAGTGGTTGCAGTGCTATTGACTGTGCTACTATTAGTTACTGTAGAAGACGCAGCAGCAACATTAGTGACAGCAGTTGCATTTGTTTTCGTTTTATTATTATTTGTTGCTGGAGTCGCTGGAGTTTCTGTTTTGATTTCCGTTCGTGACTCCGTGACTGTTGAAGAAGTTCTTTGTCTTTCTGGTTTACTTGTTGTCCCTTCTCCTTCCGGTTTACTTTCCAATTTTCTACTCGGCTTCCTCGCCGCAACAGATTTTGGATTCTCCGTCGTTTTCTCCGTCCTGGAAACAGCAGTCTCTCCTTTTATGCTCTCTTGTCTAACGACGCTGGACTTGTTGCTAATTCTTTCCTTTCTTGCAGTGTCAGCAGCCTCACGTCTTTCTGCCGCAGTTGTAGTTGTGGCAGAAGAAATTACACTTTTGGTAACATTTACAACATCATCCTTTAAAATCTTTTCTCTGGACTGTCTTCGTTTGACTACTACATTAGCATTGGAAACGTCCGTTTTATGAACTGCAGTAGTAGTTGCAGTAAAAACAGAATTTTCCACTACCGTTGCCTTATTTTCTCCAGAAATATTTTCAATTTGATTAGTTTGCTGTACTTCTTTTTCGTCCAGCAAATCTTTGTCATCAAGGGCATGGGAAAGGGAAGATTCTGAGGAGACGCTTACCCTCTCGCCTCTCGACCTTGCTTCAAACAAAGCTGCCTTTTTAGAAACCTTGAAACTTCCCCTGGCTGTGAGGGAGTTGTCAAAATCAGCCGAGCTTCTATCAACAGCAGCCTCCTGGGCTTTTGTTTCAAAGAGACTTTTCGCTTTGAGAACCGCCCCTGGACTCTCCAGACCTTTGCCACGGCTCTCGAATCGCTTTTGTGGCTTTAGAGGATCATCATCATCATCTTCCACTTCATCATTATTGTTATCAAGGATCGGATCTCTTTCCCTAAGCTCCCGTGTCTCAACTGCATGTTTCTCCTTGGCCGGGAGTCTGGGAGAAGAAATCTGTCGGCTTCTCGTCTCAACTACTCGCTCTGGAGAAGAATCTGAGCTTTTACGGTTTCGGGGGTTGGGCTCCGGCTGTGATTTCTTTTTATCAAACACACTCGGCCTACTCAGGATATCTGCCTCATATTTCTGTTGTTTGCTCTGCAATTCTGTCACTTTGAATTCAGAAGCTCTCACTCTTGGCTCCTCTATTATCTCTGAATTGATCTTTGGAGCTGCGGCTGGAGTTACTTTCGGCTTTCGTCTTTGATTTCCACGACTTTCCTTACTCTCAGTCCCACTTAGAGTTGTTTCTCCTGTCGAACTAGTCTTGGCAACTGAAGTTGAATTCGTCACCGCGTCTCTTTCTCCCCGAGTTCGGCTTGTAGAACTAGTAGCAGTGCTAATATTCGTAGTATTACTAGTAGCGATGGGAGTATTAGAAGTTCTGCTAGTTTTACTAGCACGGCTCTCCTGCTTAGGGTTTCCTGGATTTGGATTTCCTCGCTTTTTACCTTTCTCCGGCTCGGGAATACTTTCCACGATGATCTCATCTTCAATATTTGCCTTCGTCTCTCTCGTTGGGGACTTTTGAGACTTTTTCTTCTCATTGGAATTCTTGTCGTGTGTTGGCCGCCGTGGATTATTATGATGATGATCTGCATTGCCATCACGGTGATCATGATCATCTCCAGGACAGTTGTATTTATAGACTGTCTTGGTGAATGGAGGCTCCACTCCACTTTCCATCACATCTACACCACCACTTTTCTCCTTATTCCTCCCATCTACATCTGATCTAGTCACTGTCCCATTCAACTTGGCCACTGTGGCACTAACTGAGCTCGTCTCCTCACGAACTACTGGACTCTCATCTATCGACGTGCTCCTTTGGGACAAGAAGTTATCCAGAATATCTAATTCTCTAATTATCGACTGCTCTGCTTTTACCTTTTCCGGTTCATCGTGACTTTGGGCCATTGTCGCTGTGGTCACACTACTAGCACTGATGACTGTTGATCTGCCACGTGTTGTGGTGGTTGTTGTAGATTTTGACTCGTTTTCAGGTTTGTCCTTTGGAGGAATGCTTCCGCCTCGTGTGGGCAGACGGGACTTTGGACTGGACTCCCGAGATTTATTTCCGCTGCCACTTGTTCTGTCTTTAATGGGATGACCATTAGTAGTATTTGATGTGATTGAGCTCTTGTTGGCTCTCGTGGTGGCCTGGAAGCCGTTCTCTCTCCCCTCCTCCTCCTTCTCGACAGTTGTCGTCGAAGTGCGATTTATTATATCCGCATCCGTCTTCAGTTCCCTCCCTCCACTACTGGACTCTTTCGATCTCATCGTTACTCTCCCTGACTCTTTTCGACTGTCGACCTCTTTCTCACCAGATTTATTGGTTGCGTCCTTTGACGCTGCTTTGGATCCCTTTGCAGGACTCGCACTCGTAACTCTGCCACTTTTAGCCTCTGCCCCATCTCCTCGGCCCCTGCGAGTAGTACACGTGGTGCTCTCGACTGAACTCCTCTTGCGGTTGTTGATATTATTCTCACGCTCTTCAAGGGAACTGGTTTTATTTGCATTTCCCCGCACGGAATTGCTGGTAACACTACTTTTGCTAGTGACACGACCTTGGGTTGCTGTTGCTGTCGTTGTGGTTGTTGTTGTGCCATTGGAAGTCGTGGCCGTTGTCACAGATCTGCCCCTACTCTTTTCTCGCACTCCATTCTCATTAGTAATCATATTGTTGTTGGTGGGGAATTTAGAATTATTATTAGACAAGCCATTAGATTGGGCGGATGTGACCGTGAGGGTTCGCACGGCCACCGTGTCATTACTTTCCCCCTCTCGGACCATCTTTGCCATCGTGGTCGTCGTCATTGTCGTTGAGCTGATGCGTTGATTCCCCCTGATCTCTTTATACTGGAGAGCACGATCTTTCTTTGTGATCCGCGTTTTGATGGCGGCCGAGTCGTCTTTGGACTCTCCGCCGCTTTCCAAGGGGATTCCTCCTCCAGATGATGATGTGACGACCACGTCTCTCTCACCACTCATCGTGACAGCAGTTGACTCGATTACTGTCGTGCTAACTGCCATCCTGCTGCTGCTATTCACCATCACATCCTCCTCCTCCTTGCCCTCCAACATCACGTTCGGCTTCAGAATGTTCTCAATGATCCCTTCCCGGCCGTAGTATTCTTTCAGTCGCTCCTCACGAAGTTTGTACATTCGAGAACGAATCTCTCGCTTTGAATCCGCGTCCTGTGTCTCCAGCCACTGAAATGGAACACAAAATACGCAACCGTCTTTGTACTTATGTATTTAGACATTCAAATAACATTATAATACTTCCCAGCCACTTGCCCATAAATCATCCACCTTTACTTTTCTATAATACTATTATTATTATTCATGTCATCATCTTACACAACATCCATAACATCGTATTTAATAACACCCACATAATGATACGTCTACCTAAATATTCTCCTTACAATATTATACATTTCATACAATAAGAAACCTAACAGAAACTGAAATGTTATACTTGCAATGATACTATACAATATGATTTTTCATTTCAGCCCCCTATATCCACACTGTAAATGTCAAGAGCCTATATTGTAGCAAATATGTAATAGTTATCAAATAAGCACCTAAGCAGGAAACGCCAAAACAGAATGGAAAACTCATTTTTCAACAGCTAAGATTGCACTATTCAAAGTGAAAGCCGCAAACTAGAATACTAATGCATCATAGTGATAAGTGAAAACTATAGTAAGCTAACAATGAATTGAAAGAATCCAATTTTTTATGATTCACAAGAAATAATGCATTTTTATGTGTATAGGCATTCAATTTACATGAAATAGTGTTTGTAGTATGCACCTACCTACACAGTATGAAATAAATACATGTCAAACACCGTTTATATTATTGCCGCCCATGGCCATGTAATATTTGGCTAGCTGTCAGTAAATGTGACGAGATGAGATGAGAAGAATTAAGGCAACAAATAATTAAATACAATGAATGACGAATTAGCAATAAGGGAAGCCAAATGTTGCCAAATGAGAAATGAGATGACAAAATGCAATCAAAACATCACATTGTCAAGGAAAGTTGCTGAGAAATTGCTGAGAAGAGTGAGCAGACGTTTGTAGTCTCAAACTAAGATCATCATAAAATACAGAACATGACTTGCAAGTTGCACACCCTACCATAATACTTAATGTAATATTTTGTACATGGTAGGATTTATTATTAGTTATTACATATAGCCAGTCTAAAGAAATGTATATTTAGGTATATGAACTATTTATTATAATATTCAATATGAATTATGAACGTTCTGAAATATATTTCCAGTCAGTCAGGCATAGCAGAGCCAGAATCGATATTTCCTTTCTACAGATATAAAATCTGAATAACATTCTTCTAAGTATAATCTTACATTATGGAGACTTTGAGACGGACTTTTTCTTTTCGTATGTATTTAAAACTGCATAGAATCTACTACATTTCTTTAACTTTACTATAATGTCTGCATATTTACATCGATCATCCCTCAGCCAGAGAAATTTTTCCTAATTACCTACAATGGTAATGGTAAGCACAACAAGGTATGTAAATATAAGATTTTGACCACACAGACAGACTGGGTATACAATTTTGAATCGCAACTTCATGTTCCACGTCCAACGTAAACGTTGCAGCATTCCCCATTCTATAATAGTTTTGCTAGCATTACCAATAATTAGTGTGCCAAAGGGTATTGTACTTGTAAAAATACTCTTAAGTAAATATTGCTGTGCTGACTGAATAGAGTTTCAAATTGGAAATAGGAAATCCATGTTGAGAGTAGTAAAGATAACAGCTCCGTTAAACTAAAAACAACACGTTTATATTTATGCCAGTTCACTGGGTTCATTATCAGAAAAGAGGAGTGCGTCAAACGAAGTTAAAAGAGAAATACAAAATCAGCATAACTACATTTACTACACGAACTACTACAAAAAGCAAATTACTTACCTATACATAATATAGGTATGTACTTAAATACTTCTCGAATGTGTTACTTATTTATGTAGTAAGTTTACTTTTCATAGATATGTGTAACGTACATGATGGCTGACATTTAAGCTTCATTTTGAATGCTGTTACTGCAAAAATAGCTTTGTGTGTCTCCAAAACAGTGTTACTTTAACTTACGCTAGATACTATTGTACGTACTACACGGATACTGATTGTTAGGAATATGAATTTGTGCTAAATAGCTAGTTCTATGCATAGTATCTGTTATCTACCTAAAATAGCATTTGTTTGCAAAATCATGAAAAATTATCATCCTGAATAATTTGCTAATATTTTGTTAAAAGTGTATATACCTGAATAAATTACTACGATATTAAGCAATGAGATCGCTTTATACAATAGTAAATTGGGTCAATTCTGCAATAACAATCGGCTAATCGAAGCATCCTTTCTGCGCAATTAATACTGATGGGATTCTATGCCTTAATAGGTTTATTATTATTCTTAGCTACGTATTATACACACGAGGTTCCATTTGATCTTATATGATTGCGATCTTATAGTTTTGCATGATTTCACAGTCTAATAATAGCTTAAGTTTACTTTGTAGGTACGTTTACCTTTAGTCATATTATTCATGCCCTGCCAGAATTAATAGTGAGGAAAAGCTGAGTGGATGAATTATCGGTTTGTTGTTGCTGAGATAAAGGTGCATACTACATACGATACGGAGAACCAGGACCAGAACCAGAACCAGGCAGTCTAGTAACAGTAGCAGAACAGTATAGTTGAGGAAATATACTGTATAGGTACGTAGTAATAATAATGTTAGTTTGTATGCATTTAGGCTTGAATGCTGAAAGTCTGAGTAGAAAGATCAAAAGATGTAATTTGAAGAGTGGGAGAGAGTTGTGCGTATGGAGATGACAGGTGAGGAGAGTAAACACCATTATGATTTGTTTTCCTCTGATCTCTCACTCAGACACGCACGAATCGACTCACCAAAATTTTAGTCTTTAAAGTCTTTTAGCTACCCTACCCAGGTAGGTATGTTATGTCAAGTCTGCCTGAATACTCTGAATATATCAAATATCCACGTTAAAACTAGGGCGGAAAGAAAGGCACTACTTTTATATTCCTCTTTGTACTTGTATGTAGGTAACAGAACATTTAATGCAACTTTCTACTTGCTTGCTATATGCTATTTATAAATAAATGCTTAGAGAAAGTCTCGTCTGTTATTAAACCCTGCTAACGCAATTGTAAGTACAAACCAAAAACTAACCCTGTAGAAAAGGTAGAAGTACCTTTGTGAAATATTATACAATTGCTAAACATATGAAGTTACTATATACCAAAAAGATATGAAGTTTATTTTAAAATTATTTAAGCAACTATTAACTTACTATATTTCAACTCATCCTTCCCATATAATAGAACTTAAGTTAAAAAAAAGTATTAAGAAATTGTATTTTAAACGGAACAATGGGTATCTAGAGTATCTACAATATTCAGGTGTAACAACTTTATTATCTGCATCTAAGAATTCTTAAAACAGCCATATTGCACCATTCTAAATACATTCATAAAAGATAAACTAATTAAGTAAATTGAAAATCATTAACTACATAATCTATTGTTGACACAATTTTTATGTTATACGTTGATAAATTATTTCTATCTGTAAGCTATAATGTAATACACATATCTGTAGTTAGAGTAAAAACTGCGAGATAATTCTATTTTTAGGCGAATTTTATTGTATTAGTAAATATGTTATGATAGCATAAACTGCATATAAATAAGTACCTACACATAATCTCATATTACTTACAATAATTCTAAACACAAGACAGATCGTTTACAGTCTTACCCAGCACTACACGATCGTACACTATTTAATCCTCTACTGTCTGTTTCTGGATAAAGGCATGACATGAAACGGCTTCGCTAAAGTGAACAGAACCCAAATCTGTCCGTCAATTCCTTGCACACAAGGGGTAGAGCCAAAGTTAAAGTTTAAATTAATGTGCAGCTATATTAGAGAGAATTTAGCAATTTAGAAACAATTTAACTGGTGCACATACAAGAACATGAAAGCTATTAAATGGAAGGGCTCCCAAAAATGGAAATACTTACACACTACTTTGTAGATATTCCTAACCTCGTACAACCTACACAAATGACAATAATTTTTCCAAACGTACAGATACAAGTAAAACAGCAACGTAAGTAAGTCTCTATTACAGTTCAGCCTAAAGAAGTCTAGGCTAGAGTCCCATTTATCGACGCTTTGACTAAACAGAAGGTACGTTAAAGCAAATGAATACTGTACAATACAATTCAGACATTAAATATTACTTTAAATGTTATAATTTGTGAATTTGGCTTTTTTCTGCCCACATTCCGTAGTGAGGGATGCTTACTTAAACAAATGCACACCTTATAATATACCCTATCATTAAATACCTATAGGTACTACCATTTGACAATGAGATTCGTTTCCTATTACGGATGTTCATAATTCGTGTCCGCTTGCAAATAAGCAAATAAATTGCTCTTTCCTTTGTCTATCTTTTTATGATAAGTCAGAATAGAGAGCAATTCTTGTGACGTGACATTTACTAATCTAAATTATAACTAATGTGGAAAATAATATCTACTACGTAACTGTATATAAAATTATACCTTTTCCTTCCTTTACAATATGGAATATGAAAAAGGCGAGGACGAAGGCTGATGATGTATGACATTGCTGAAGAGTATGAAAATTGAAATTAATGAAGCGTTTAACGGCAGCTTTTTATTCTTCTGTGTGCTGCTTAATCGATATACTTACAGTTATTAGGTACCTGCTATCTATCTACCATTTACATAATACTAATAGGTACTTTATAAAAAGACATTACTTCTGTAATGTCACTGTCACTTTTTTAAATGTTATATTACTACATACTGTATACTATATACTGACTAGTACTATATCTAGAACCTGATGATTATAAATGCCTATGACAGCATCCATCAGATCTGATGTGATATCCCAAGTTCATCGACTCCAGATTGTTTACTACTTCATATCAATTTTTTACCAGTAAAAAGGTACTCCTTTTCTAGTATTTTTAATTAGTACGACTACGCAAATAGGCAATTAGCGAAAGGTCAGAGTCCCATTCATTTTTGCTTTGCTCGCTTTACTTTAAATGTCTTGCCCACCTTTCTTTAAGTAGGTATTATCTTTCTTGTCCTACTGCTTTATCTCTTCTCTGTATATATGTAAATGCTAAATGCTACCTGCACACAGTAGTACATAATATAGGTATTAAATTTAAAGCCAGATTTCATATAGCAGATCAAATGCACGCTACCACGTAAAGAAAAAGCAGGTTAATATTTTATTTGTCCGTCATCTGACCTCAAGACAAAAGCAGCGGATACTCAATCTTATCTCACTAGCATTTTTTACAAAATGTACGCTAATATGCAATCTGTATGTAAAAAGGTAGTGCAAAATGTAATATACTGTACAAATGTGTGCAGATGTATAGTAAAATTCTAGTTAAATGATATATTTTTTAAATTCTCTATCTGGCTCATCGTTAAATGCATTCGGTCATCCACCAAACCCAACTATAATACAATACAACTAAAAAAGTATATTTTTTCTATAAAAATATATATTACCTATATATTAAAGCTGCTATACTGACTGAACTTTTTTAAACACATTAAACAGTTGGTAGCATTGCATTACATAAAAAAAAAGAAGACTAGTGGAATCTAAAGGCATGTAACGCAAATGATCCATGTTTTGCAGTTTCATAGTTGGAGAAGGAATGCTGTGATATCATATCTTCCTAATAATGCTTATGCTATTTGCTACCTGACTATTTATTGTATCTCGCTCACTTCTAGTTGTAGAATTGTATTGCAGAGAGATACAAACAAACAAGTATGTACAGTGGAGCAATGTTGGGCTGAGATTTTTCTTCCTACATAAAATAATGACACACAAAGATAGGCATGTAGGAGAAGTAGATTAAAGATCCAGCCAGAGATTAGAAAATGCAATGCATATGCATAGCTGAATAATTATTGCTTCTGTAGTGAAGTACACTAAAACTTATATCAACTATATGTTGAACATTTCATTGTATCATACTAAGTTGTCAATTCGCTTCGTTCTAACTATTTTTCAATACCACGCATATAAGGTAAGCACTCCACAGCATTACGTTGAAATAAAATTCAATTTCAAATTATTTTAATGGCAATTAACCGCAATTTTTGTGTTGAGGTGAGATATTATGCATAATTATGAGAAATAGTTGCAAATTGAAATAGTAGGTAAATTTACGATATGTAAGCTCAAATTTCATGTAAAATTTGCAGATAAGCCAAAATTCAAAGTATACATTTAGTGGTATCGTAAACTTGTTTAACATGAATTGAAAAATGTACTATGTGCTATGCTATGTACATGAATATGAATTGATATCTTCAAAATATGACTTGTATTGTAGGTATGTTGTGTTGTATGATTTGTCTACGGCAGAATGTTGGTAAGATCTGCGTAGGCAAGTTTGGATTATTCCATATCCTCCTCTTTCCGTCCAAAAAGATTTATCATACTAATAAGAGTAATAAGCACACACATGTGAAGTTAAGTCCTACTGCATTTTTGATTTATTGCACTCTTATTTCTCATTGCCTACCTATTCTATGCATATTAGAGTTATTCCCTTGAATACACTCCATTTTCTGTGAGCATTAGCTAAATTTTTCACGACACGACATTGAGAATTGCTTGTTTTGGAGCACAGAGTGTAAGTGAACCTATTTTATAGCAAGTACTACCAGACTCATTTTATTCCCTGCCGTCAACTGCATTACATGTCCCATGCATGGTCCTTATTAGGCACTCTTATGGTGACTCCTGACACTGTGACACTCTTTCATTTTCACTTTTTATTTGAAAACTCAGCTGATTTGATTCTTTGTATTTCCTTTTGCGTAGTGTAGTACCATTTTAAATGCACATGCATGGCCATTATGCTAATTAAATGCACTTCTACATCAAAAAGTCATCTTATAATATTATCAGATAAGATACTAAATATTTGAAGAGACGCAATGGGAGAGCCTATATAGCTATAGGGATAATACTGTAGGATAAGGCTCATCTGAATTTACTTTACGTTCGACTGGTAAAAGTTAGTGAGTACAGTCCCATGGTTTTATTCGTGGCTAGTTTTCCAAGTCAAGTCAGCCGAAAACTGCATTTAAGACTCAAGTAAATAGCCTATTAAAATAGGGCTTGGTGTAAAATTTGACTTTTGATCACTGTGATGCATAGCACAAAAGAATGTGCCGTTCAAATAAATCTAGCTAAGCTAAACTACTTATATATTACCTGCATATAAAAAAGCTGGCTGTAACACCACGAAACAATTTCTGCACTCTCTCAATACTAAAGTTATGCCCGAATTTACTAAAACAAATATGCAATTGATAACTTAGTACCTATGTGGATTAACAGGTAGAAATGCTTTGGTTTGGTATAAATTTAGTCCAAATTAGTCTTCATATTTTATATAATAATTTATGTATTTGTTTTGAGAGGCGTTTAGGATTTGCAGGGATAAATAAAGCAGGTTTCTAATTTTACGGTTTCATATACACATACAAGCGGTATCCCATCTCTGGCTGGTGCCGTGGTGCCTACATATAGATCACACAGATCACTGGACCAAGAACAAGAGCAATGACCAAATGTGGGCAGTACATTGCATTTACGATGTCCCGACGAATGAGGACCATTTATACCATTGCATGTATAGGATTTCGTATTACCTACTAAAGGTAGATAAGTATATGGTTGTAATGATAAAGACTTCTTCATGTATGTAGTATGTACCTATATAAAGAACATCCTACGTTATGCACTTTTACCCTACAATTCTCAATGGCCCATACGGATTTCATTTATATCTTTACATTCTGTTCATGTGGAGAGTCTAGACCAAAAGCCAAAGTCAAAATATGTCAAACCTAAAGCGATAAAAATGTATCCAGAAATATAATTCTTGTACCAATATGTATCTTATGAATAAAAATCCTAACTACAAATATAACGTGTAGATAAAGATAAAATATCCTACATATTTACTATAGCTGTATAAATATAATGTGCAACAATAACAAAATCCGTGTTGACCAGGCTAGCCTTCTACTTTCACGCAGATTAAGAATGACATGATACATGGGCTGGGACACAAATATGAGAAAACTCAAGAAAACAACTATTTGTATGATATTACATGAGAAATGATAGGATATTAAATAAGTTGGTGTCTCACCATTTCCCGGAGAACATCTTCGTCGTGAATATCCTGGATTGTAGCCGCCCGTGTGCTCGCCTTTGAAGCCATTCCTACATTCCCACCTTAACAACTTCCTGGTAAACTTTAGCTATGTCTGCTAAACGGAGCTTGTTTCTTGATGTCCTCGTATACAGATATATCGCAATACAATCGTAACTTTTCTGTATTCCACTCCTGAAACAAAAAATATAGTTTACCTTTATCCAATTTGAATTTGCTTTTTATGTCAATTACCAATTTCACTGGCGATTGCATTTCAATTTATATTTAATGGGTAGATCATCTAGGTAATACGCTTTAGAGAATATACCATACTTATGCGTTTACTACACCCAGTCTGTCATTTATTGTCTTTGCAGACACAATTTTATGGCTATGCAATGTAATGTAATGTAATGCATGCGGGTAGGAAAGAAATGGCGACTTTGCAGAATTCCTTAACAAGGACAAAAGTTTGACTACTGACGTAAACATACTACACGACATAAAAAATCCGCTTTTGGCTCGACTTTAAACTTTGGCATTGGCATCTGTATTTGTATTCCCGACAATTCCTAAATACATGCTTGTTTATTGTTGACTTTCCTTTGTTTAAAGTTCTGAGCTGAAAAACGACTGTAATTGTGTTTACAGTAGACAGTAACTGTTACCAAACAAACCTAAACCTTATACTATAATCGTATTATTCAATATACAATTCAATAAACCTACCAAGAACATACATAAAGCCATGCAACAACGTAGAAGAAGAGCTCAAGTTACACGGATATCGTTACAATAATAAAAGAAAAGTGAACAAAAATCGTCCAGTTTATAAATCCTTTTTAAAACAAAGAGCACACAGAAGAGGATCGTTGCATTTTTATGGAAATGTAAACACCCCATTGTCTCAAGATTTCCTAGCAACTGGACCATGAATATCATTAACAATTTTGTAAACCATTTTTGCAATTCTACAATAAGCACTTCAAAAAGGAATCTTGGGCAAACAATGAAAAAAATTATTCTTTTTTTTAATCCGTAAGAGATTTTATATTGCTTCAAAATTATTTATATTACAAATAATATATCAGATTATCAAAAATTCAATAAGACGTTTACAAATATAACCAAAAAAATTATAAATAATCACGGTGTTAAAAATACAAATAATAAGTTTCAATAATATTTACTTTCCGAAAATAATACGATATTAAGTAATACTGTACCATGAGTTGTGTATCACATTTCTATTTTCATCTGTACAAATTTCAGCCATTTTAATATCTTTGTTGAAGAATTATTAGAAAAGTGTGCGAAATATTTTATAGAATTTCCTTGTTTCGGTTCTTGAAGAAAACCCAAGATACTCTGATGCATGCATGAACGATGTAAATGTATTTAAGTTGACATAAGCAAGTTCCTATGTTTGTGTTTATTCCTTCTAGTTTTAGCATATTTACTTAGTTGGACGTTAAAGTCCTTAAAGCTAAGTATTATTAGGCTGCCCTACATATTAAACTTATCTAAAACTGTACTAGAACATCCTACAGAGAGAATAGAACCATTAGTGTATAGAGTTGTATCATTATTTAGAAATAGGGGACATGTTGTCTCCGCCTAATAGAATCTAAATCCATATGGAAGAAAACTTTGAGAAGGAAGGAAGAATAAAATATCTGGAGATTATATTATTGTGGAACAAAAACAGAAGTCTCAGTCTCACTGACTCAGTTAGTAAATGTAGCTGCACAGATTTACTGACAAGTTATCTTTTGTTCCGATCTCACATTTCTTAAAGAGAACTGTCCCACGGACTCAGTTACTGGAGGAAGAGCAAATGAAAAGTAAGGAGCCGTGTACCAACATTGAACTGAGCGTCTTCTGCGAAAAAGATCCTCCTAAATTGTCAACGACGAGGACGGGACGACCTACAAAGCTCCATAAACTCGCAAAGATACAATTTCACCATTTACTTACAAGAAGAGCGATATAAACAATTTAGCTAACGTATTAAGATCCTTAACTTCCCTTTCAAAGAGCCTTTGTTTTCTTGTCAAGTTTCTTTATTGCAAAGACGAATGGCTTGTGGCTCTGACTCTGCAATCTTTCTCACTTTGTATAAAGCCTATTGTCAACTCTGAATCCTTTCCTTCCTTCCTTCCTCAACCCACTCATATAAAGCACAACATAACACATCACAATCAATTTTATACTCAAATACTTACATAAACGCATACAAGGAATCTAAATCTTATTACTAAAACTAACATACTACTTACATTCATAACATAACATGGCAAAACAAACATCTTTCTCTTGGATACATGAATTCTAGTATCAAATATTTCATGCATGTTTTTTTTATCCAGCCCCCATTGTTCCAGGCAAAGGATGACTAACGTACGTCACGACACCAAGAAAGATGCGCATTTTAGCGTGATCATGCATGCAATAGAAATTTTACTACACCGTCATAATTACCTAAATGTCTCCCGTGTATTTGAATTTTGAATGATTATTCAATCATACAAAATAAATGCATGCACACTTACACTACACCAACGAATCTCAATGAGAAATGAAAACTATGAGCTGACATCGCATTAAATATATGCAGAACAAAGTTCTGATCCAAAATTGCACACAATGCAATGCACAGATGTAAACACAATTGTATAAGCCAGTTTTTATTAGCTTAGAGATCCCTAGCACATTGTGAGTGCCTTATATTACCTATTACATAATAATATACTTACATGCACTAAACTTTCTGTAATCTGTAATGCAATGCAATGACGCATTAATTTATATCTACAATTTACAGTGCAATGAACGTCAATGTCATTTATTCCTAGAACCAAGCCACACCAAACCACATCATCAACACCACAATGTTTAATTTATTCAGATTTTGCCGACTTTTCATACCCCATCTGACTCCGCATATATTTATACTGTACAATAGATTGTAGATATACTTTTATAATTGCAATCATAAGCATAATCATTCAACTGTAGCTGTAGACAATTAATAATTAGACAAATTTTGCTTAGAGCAGATGAATATTTAATATTTCTCGCAGGAAAATCAGTCTAGTGTTGTTTTAGCACATTTTCAACGAAGGATGTGCATTCAAAATGGAAATGTGTATTCATCTGTATTGCATGTATGCAGTTTAAAGTTTAAATACTTAGCTATAAGTGAACGAAAGTATTTTTTAATAAGTACATCAACTCTGATAGAGTTGGATGTGTGCAGTGGGATATTAGGATTGATTATGCAGTGGGAAGCCAAAGGAGGTCAACCTTTCTTGCACAATCAATCAAACTGTGATTATACGCCAAGCCGAGCCACATCACATCACATCAAATCACTTCACATCAAAGATTGTCTATTGTTTCACTTCACCTCTCCTCATCATCATCATCATCCCTATGTTATCTTTAGTAAGAAAGGAGTCAACTATAATACTTAAGGTTAAAAACTACTTTCGACTCAACTCAAGTTTATAATCCAATCCAGTCTACACAACCACAACAACAACACAAAACTTTTGCTATCTACTATCTACTATCTACCTACTCCACGTTTTATGTACAGATATACATTATTTTTCACTGCAGCTCTCATCTCCTAGTTAGTTAGGAGAATACTTATCTAAATAGCATTATAAAATAAAACAAAGTTGTTGTTATAGCATGCTAAGTACACTTACACTACTAAAGATATGTGCACTAATGTATTTACATTGACTTTTGACTCGGGTTGAAGTACTGCATGCAATAGCGATCGGCCTATCCTTTTTGTTGTTCCTGTCTTAAGCAAAGATATACATTATACGATACATACGTGACCAAAGCTTGTACTAGGTATATAGAATTTGCATATTCTTAGTATAAACTCTAACTGCATCAGCAGAAAAGTTAAACTAACTATTTAACAATATAATACAATAATGTAGTTAAAGATATACCTACAAATATACAACACAACTACAACACAGACCGAAACTTATTGTTAGAGCTGTTTATACATTTTCTTTCTAGTTATTTCTTGTCAAGTGATTTGTTTTCCAGTGTTGAATGCTCAAAACTTTTCTGTCTTTATCTCCTACACTACACTATGTACAAGCCGGCTGCCTGCCTCCTTCTTGTACTAAGCTTGTCTTTTTTATTGATCTGAAATCTACATGGACATTCCCAGTACAGTACGAGTACAGTATGCTAATGTTATATGTAAATAGTAAATACACAAGACATGCAATAATCAAATGCATTTCAGTATGAACTTAAGTTTACTATTGTATTGTATTGTTGCATGAGTATAATGTTGGGAATTGACTCTGAATGTGAGGTTTCTTTTACTTTACTGTGTGTGTGAGCGTTGCAGAGTATCCAGAGTATTGCAGATGAAACATTATGCGAATCACACTCCAAAACACCATCCATCTCTTATCCTGTGTCATTATTTCTAAACAGCACGGCTAAAGCATTGAGATGAGACAATGCAAATTAAAGCTAAATAATTACTAAAGGTTAAAAGTAATGTCGGAGGTTGTCTTGTCATTCCTTTTTTTGCCTTTTGTTATATCCATAATAGAATCTCTACATATATCAGCGCATATTAAACACATTTACTTTCCCCATACGTACTAATCCCTATATTTAATACGAGATCCTACACTTGTGCAGGACAGGAATGCGTAATACTATGCTCGCCATCAGTTTTGCGTAAAATTGTGTATGTAAATTTATATTCCTGGTCAAACTATAGGCATATGGAATAATATTCTAATTCTGAAGAAAATCCTTTGCGGACAATATAATTCTCATGAATTTTAAATGAAGAATATTATAATTAAGGCAAACTTGATGTTTTCTTGAATTGTGCATGGGCTTGGTTACAATGCAATAGTTGCCTGGTTAAAGAACGCTCCTAATTAAAGTCACCTCCACCTCCCAAAACGCGTAGGTTTGTCAAACCCATGTGCCTACAGTGCAGAACAAGAAGAATTTTCCCAGTTCATGAAAGAATAGCTTACAACAGTTAAGCATAACTTAAAATACCCTTGGATACCTTAAATGCCCTACGATACCTCAGAATACCTTAAAATGCCTTGTAACACTCTAGTGAACCTTATGATATTCTAGGACACCTTAGACTACCCTAGGATACCTTAAAACACTTACGAACCTATGACTACCCTAGGATACCTTAAAACACTTACGAACCTTTGACTACCCTAGGATACCTTAAAACACTTACGGACTTTAGAATATCCTAGGACACCTTAAAACACTTACGGAATCCTTAGAATACCTTGGGATACTTAAAACACTATAGGATACCTCAGGATACAGTAAGACTTCCTAGTATTCCTTAAAATACCCAAAGATACGCTTAACTAAATATCATGGATTGTGCAATGTTTGGTGTACCACTTAACGGGCTGTAAGCGGGCTGGCCCGCTAATAGCCCCCTCGGTTAACAGCCCAGCCTGTTAACAGCCTGTTAATAGTTAGCGTTAACTTTTTTCCATAAGCTAAAAAATTCAATTTTAGTTTCAATGAAACATTAGGGAAAAAATTGGAAAAATATTTTTATTCTCTACTTTAAACCCGAATGAGATTTTATTTCACTTCAAAATTATTTCTAATACTAAAACTTTATCAGATTATCAAACTGCCAGTTGAGGTTTGCAACCAACAAAATCATAAATAATCGCGGTGAAGGAATACAAATAATAAGCTGCATTAATATTTGAGTATCTGAAAATAATCTACCTAGCTTACACCAAAATATTATGTAATACTGTACCGTGAGTTGCTTATCGGATTTGCAATCAGAAATGCAACAAAACAAAAATGATGTCGTTAGATAAACAATAGAACAGAACGTCGACGAAATGACAAATGAGACTGCACTAGCAATTTACCGTTTACGAAAGGCATTGTCATACATCATACATACACTCATTATAATAAACACAATAATAATGCCCATGAGTTAACTAACTCGCGGGTCCGAGGAGATTTGGCTTAAGATCACTGACAGTTGATAACAAGAGAGAATAATAATTGGAAACTAACCTTCGAATTCTTATCTAACCTTTCGTTGTTGGCAGGAGCGTCTTAGCAAGGCTCTTAAAATCAAATAGAAATCTCTATCAATTAGTTGGGCTTCATTGTTAGCAACGAAATTCAATTATGTGCTGCCCCTGTTCATATTTTATTATCCTATCACAAACCACAATCACTTTGGCTCAGACCAGACCACAAATAGCACTATGTATCCTTATCATTCCTCAAAATCACAATCACAGACGACCGAAATATTTATTATCAATCAAAAATATCTTTATTATACCATTAATATTAATACCTAACCAATAGTATTCTTATTTAGTTCAGAAGCAAAATATTTTGCATTAATATTGTAATGGTGTTGGTATCACATCAGTAGCAAGGCAAGGGAAAGGTGAGTAAGTAAGTGAACAAAGACTTCGCGACGGTTAGCCCCACAATACACTGAATATTAATAATACACAATTTAAAAATATTTCTTTCGCAGATCAATTATTCATTTTTTTCTAAGTTTCAAAGTCGCCAAAACTTAATTGGAGTGATAATTATACTTCGTTTGATGAGAGTACTCTGTTATTAGTCTTTTCACATAATAATATTATAGTAATTAAATAATCTTATAGGTGATGAGTTGGATACTAATGAAGTGTGACTACCTGTGCATAAATTCTGCGTAAAAAGTATAAACACTTTAATATTTATTAATTACAGGTCTAAGTTTCTTAACTTGTTGATGTAGACACTCACACTACAGTATATGTATGTAATTTAACTTTAAAAGAAACCACACAAATTATAATTTAGCAAGTCTATTATTAAAACTTTCAACAGCCTATTTTTATAACTTTGGAAGAACTTCAAATTTTCTCTTAAATTGCACAACTAAATGGTAAAATAGTTAAATAAATAGAAAAGTTAAGCCGAAGAGCTTCATCAATGTTTAATAATCAATTAGACGATAATATATCGAGATGAGACTGAGACGTCTTGGCCTGACTTTGCCTGAATGCAGAATAAACTCTGACAAGTCGTAATAATGATGACGAACGGAATGGCAATGGAAATGCAACGGATATCAAAATCTCACATACAGTACATACTACATTGACGTGACGTGATGTCTTACGTGTAATGTTAGTTATTTAACAAAGCAAGATGTTTGTTATTTGCATGTCGTGTAATATGTATTGTATATATTGTAGTAGTTGAATTGAAGGCAAGAAAGTAAACGTTGACGTCCCTAGCTGCTGAACTGTAGTACTATTGCACACAAGAGTCTCAATTCTGAATCTGAATGTTGTTTAGAGAGAGAGACTGCAGACGAAAGAGGAAAACAGTCACTCTATGTATGGGCATATCATATCTATCTCTCCATAACTTTTGCAAACGCATAAATAATAATATCTAATCAATAGAGATAATATGCAATGGAAGACAAGATTGTCTTGTCAGCCAAACCACAACCAGCCACGGTCTCGCAAACTAACATAACGTCTCTAACCAGAAACAGATATACTTAGTTAGTAGGTATTGTCTTTATAATAATATGCAATAACCTAAACTAAGACAATGAGTGCATTATATTTCATTATTCTTTGCATACATACGTGAGCTTCTTAAATATTACGGTATTACTTATATTATGTACATTTATTATTATAATTACAGATATAAAACTTTGTTAAATACGTTAGCACTGATTCTGAGTAAAGATCTGATCAAGAAATACATATATTGGGTGTCCATGCAGATTTTTTTGCATGCAGATAGACACTAAAATTAGTTAATAGTCATGTCGTGCTACACATTACGTATGTGTGTGCCCAATATAGCAATTCTTATTGCTTTAACTATAGTATTGTATTAAAAGAATGTTAGTGCATAATAAAATCTAATGCATTATTTGCAAATAATGTAGCTCAATATCCCTTGTTCATGAATAACGTATGTAGGTATATGTATTAAAAATATTTCAATATTTATGTTATGTATTCCTAGAACGGAATTCTAATTCAGGTAGTATGTCTACTGTATAGGGAGTCGATTCAGCAGCATTGTATCTGCATTTTGCATTGTTTAAAAAATCTGTCTATTCTAAATAGGCGAGTAATGCAGGAGTGAGAAAGAGACACATTCATAATGGGAATTCGCCCAGAATATTAAATATTAAATTGAAGGACTGAATTTGCATTGAGGCAATTATCACTTTGTATTATGTATTTTATGTTATGTTTAATATCTTTGGAAATTGTGTGTGCTTCATTGTTTATGGTTAATGCTGATGTTGATCATTGTATGCATAATGTTTTCGCAAAAGAAAACAAACGTCTATAGTATTTATGATAGTGTGTGCAATAACAATAATAATATTAACAATGCTTGATAAAACTTGGAGGAGCAATGCTAATAGCAGTTAGCAGTTTGGTAGGGCAATAATAATTGTGTGCAGATAATTTAATGCATGTTCGTGGTTGTTTGATGTGAGAAATTATTAATATGTGGATGTTTGAAGTTGATATGTGTGTGTTAGTCCCTCCTCCGTTCCTTCCTAAATAAATACATAACTATGACATTGTCCACATAAATTCTAAGGCCTTTGATTTACTTTATGAGTTGCCTTTGCCTTACGACACGACTTATGAGCAGGCTAGGACAAACCAAAGCCAGACTAGCCATTTATAGCTGTTATATACTTTAGATGTTCCTAGCTTATACAGGGGTGGAATAAATGATTGTTTCCTTCCCTCAAACACTGTTGCTTACGTCAGGAATATTTGGTTCGCCTTCTAAAAATATATATGCGCAGATATAGTACAGTACGAGTCCCATTTTTTATAGAATTTCCAATTAGTAATCCCTTTTAAGTAACTAATAATTTACTTTGCTCTATAGTCGCGTTTTTGAAAATTAATTACAAATTACATTTTTTAAATTTCCAAAAGAGTAACTTTAGAAAATCTTAGGTTTTGAAAAAATTTTCTTAAAATTCTGAATAGTTCTAGTTAATAAGTAGTTCAGTAATATTCAGCTTTCAGCTGACAAAATTGCCATTCGGTTAAACGAAGCAAAATCAATGATTAAGCAAGGGAGTAATAGTAAATGATTATTCAATATTGGTTTTAAATCATTCTCCATTTGGACGAGATCGATTTAGGATGTACTATCAGCGTTTGTTAAAATTCTTTGCGGATAAAGACTTATAATGTTTTCGGTAGTATAGGGATACAAAATATACTCAATCAAAAGATCAAATCATTTTATCCGACCCTGTGCGGTAAATTCATAAGCGTTAAAGGCATATCTATTTCATTGCACAATAGTTTACTTTGTTAGTTAGGTATTTACTTACTGCTTACTCCTTGTCTCATTTCTTTGTAATTGTATTGTCTAAGCTGGTTCTGGTTGGTTTTCTTATTGT